>BQKZ01000996.1:47953-71646 GCA_036244855.1 Temnopleurus reevesii
AGTAGTAGTAGTAGTAGTAGTAGCAGCAGTAGCAGTAGTAGTAGTAGTAGTAGTAGTAGTAGTAGTAGCAGTAGTAGCAGTAGTAGTAGTAGTAGTAGTAGTAGTAGCAGCAGTAGCTGACTTGTACTAAAATCGAAATAGATAGATAATTGAGGCTAACTCACCCCTATGCTCATAAAGCCAACTTCTTTACAACGTTCATAACGCTCAATGAATGCATGAAGACGGAGCGAAGACGCTAGACTGACGTTAAACGCTCAACATACGCGAGCGATAGGATACATTATGAGTCGTTCTTCCGCGTTTGTGCGTTTCCGGAGCGTCGTCAGCACTTGTGAAGACGTTGGCTATAAACGAAAAGGTCTGAGTTAGCCTTTACACAGTAATATAGAAAAAGATTCAAACGGTGAATGCTAATTACCATACAATTTGAGATAAGTAATGATTTTTGTATAACTAACGCTTCTTTTCTTTCTTTACCTTTATCTTTTTCAGGCTCTTATAAGGACATCACTGTCCTGGCATCAGCTGGATAACACAGCCTTCCATTGCTGGCCGCTAAATGGACCAAACAATGATAACTATGAACGAAGTTGCCAAGGTAAAAATCGAATATCTTAATCTAATCTTTCTGAATGTTCCATTCCACGGTGTGCTCTATGAAATATTGCATGAGATTGTAACTTTGCGTGCCAGTAATTTTTTGAAAGGAGTGAAATATGTTTGACATTTAAAGTAAGTGAATTTTCTTGTGTCTGGTATTTTTTTCGAATCATAGAGGTCCACACAAACAAAGTTAAGAATTAAAAAAATCCACTTGCTTGTCTCTAACATTTTAGTATGAGAGGTCACTTGTTTCCGAGTAAATAGTATAACCCTTTATCTATTTTTATAGAGTGTACAATACAAGTGTGGTTTTAGAAAGTGTAAAATTCAGTTTCATTGTAACAATGCTAATGGATATCATCGAAATAAGATGGAGAATAATGAAAATGATGATCTTTAGAGCTGGTGTGAGAGAAAAGTGAATTTAAAGTAAATTTTGACAAAATTTTGAGAGAACATTTGTATAATTACATGTTATAATATTCAATCTGTATTCACTAATACATCTTTTAAAGGCCAGGGAGATTCACCTATCCCCTCGCACTATCCCATTGCGCTTTCATTCCATACTTACACCGTCCGCTATGTCTAAATATCACGGCCGACTCACACCTTTGCGTTTTTAGCCTTCGTCGGCACAGCGTCGTTTTTAATTTAACATAGCTCCATGGATGCTTCAAAAGACGTAGGTCATACATTGGACTGATGTTCGGCGTACGTACGCTCCTTGAGCGTAAGCCCAACGTCAGTCCATCGTCTGATCAGCGTATACTCTGCGCCCCGGGAGCGTTTTTCATTTCCAAAAATACAGAGCTTACGCTGGCTAAAACGCAAATCTGTGAGTCAGCCTTTTCGGAGCGCTGATAAAGCCCATGTGAGGAATCTAAGGATTACTGGCGAACATTATTTTGGTCTACAGTGTCTCATGAATAAAACAAGATGGGTAATTTGTCTCCAGTTTAGTCTTACAAGGCCAAACGGACTATTAATTGAGCGCCGTGCATAGAGCGGTAATTAAGTTTATTGTGTTTTGTCCCTCAACCAACGTCACATTACGACGGGGATGGAAGGGTAGATATTACATAAATGATATAATGGGATATAAAGATGATATAAAACCAGGGATGTTGTTAAAGAAAGGAAAAAGGGAACAGAAATAGGACAAAAGGGGGAGAACGAAAGAGAGAGGAGGTAGCATGAAATGGGTTGATGAAATAGGGGGTTTACCAATAGATGATATCCCGGTGCTTGTCCGACATAGCAACAGGTATGTTATGCAAACAGGATTCCAAGTATCAGAGTTCCATTGTCCCATTGTTCCGATTAAGGAATACCACGTTACTACGTTCGTAGAATGAAAGAAGAAGAAAAATAATTTAGATTAAGAATACACCAAATAGAAAAAAAAAGATATCTTCAGAGATACGGGAATAATAAGCGATACATTTGAGAGATTTCTGAAATAAAAGGAGTGAAAGAGGGGAAGGAAGAAAGAGGAAGAAAGAGAGACGGATAGAGAGAGAGAGAGAGAGAGAGAGAGAGAGAGAGAGAGAGAGAGGAGAGAGAAGCTGAGAAGAAAGAAGAAAGCGAGAGATATAGATAGATGGAGGGGGATTATTCATGACCAACACAACACATTCACCTCACTTTAATGCCTGTGCAACAATTCAAGAGATATCATGTGTCAGCGCTGATAAAGTATAGTCCTATCTTATTACCTATTGCTTGGTATGTATATCTTCTAATGCTTACATTTGCACATCTATCAGCGTAAAAGATATATATATATATATACTCATTGGTAGTATAAATATATAATGTTCAATATAATAGATGGATACTGTTGCATAACATGTATCGGTGTATGATAAGTATATATCTTCGGTAGATATGAACATATCACACATACTAATTACGGATATATTTAATCGAATGGGGTTACACATAACGTGCATATCTATGTTGCTTTCTAATTTGCTATAGAGATATGGATAGTACATATCGGTAGATAATAATGTTATGTAACAGCAGAATCCTTTGAGACAATATTTCCTCACTAAAACAACGACTCATTGGTCCTACTACTGGGCGGGGCGTACGATAGCATTTAATATTCTGTTTTCATGTATTCCTTTTCCAAAAGAGATGTATAGACCTATTACAGAAGATAGATACTTTCTAAGAAATTGATCATGTGATCGCGCCCCTAGGTGTACATATTCGTGTCCCATATTAATAATGATGATAATAATAGATCCAATTTATTTAGCGTATACGTCTCCAGTATGTGCTCAAGGCGCTTTGCATTATTATTACGCGGGCTTTAGCCCGGCGTACACCAGCGCACATGGCATTTCAAGGAATGAATATTCCAAACAGTTGCCCTTTCACCTCACCTGAGGTGAGTGCAGCACAATGATGATGAATTTCTTGCTGAAGCAAATTAACTCAATACGTGTTTGTCACAGAGTATGCGTTAATCATCTTAAAATAGCGACAAAGGAGTCGGCATTATACTTGCTATAAATCGTACGTGATTAGCTGATCGCACGGGCGTATTACGTGCAGTATATCCTTGAGATATAGCCGTATATCATTTATTAAGAAGTACACACTAATCATGATTATATTAACGATCAAAGAGGGTCGAAGTTTATTTCGGGTAATACAATCATTACGTGATAAGCTGATAATGTGAGCTTGTTAATACGCAACAACCTTGAAGAAATCGGCGTACCATTTATTACTGGGTATCATGATTATGATAACAACAACATAGTTGTCATATACCTATACCTATACATATAAATCATTAGTGATTAGCTGATCGTACTGAGGTATTACGCACAGTTTAACCTTGGACCGATGGGCTATATCATTTATCAATTAGTCTTGCACTAATGACTTCTAACACCCCGTCAGCCATAAAGCAAGTGTGCTTCCACTTCTCAAGGACCTCGTTATTATTAAACAATTTATTTGGATGAAGTCAGAGGAAAGTACAGTCTATTGATAATTAGGGTTATGCTTTGTCTTTATGTGGGAATGAGGCGTGCCTAATGTCATCTTTCTAATTCAAAACGTGATATTATTGCAGATAGTTGTAAGGGTACATGACGCCACATTTCTTATTATACAAAACACGAACTCTCCTAAATAGCACTTAAAACTATAACATATGTATTTCACACCATTTCGCACATCTTTTTAAAATTAATTACTTCATAAGCATGGCAAAATTGTAGACATTTTTCTTCAATTAAATTCATGTGTGTCTACAACGCATTTTATTTTTAACTGAGAAAAAAAAAACCTGTTTTGTTTCCTAAACCATCATGAACAAAACAAATAAAAGACAACGAATGGTAAACGCCATTCCGAAACGTAAATTATAAAAGCGATCTCCTCTATTCAACAGAGGGACTAATTGTTAGTAGGACTGATTCACAACATGTGCATTATGGGGTACGTCTGCCCAGCGCTCATTACGTTCCTGGAACGCATACACAAGGAGCGAAGCCTCTTAACCGTATAGTTGAATGCGTTCGTTAAACTCTCAACGTCAGCTAAGCGTCGTCCCTTCCGTATTTATGCAAGGAACATTATGAACGATTGGCAGACGTTGACTGTAAACGCAAAAGTGTGCACCAGCTTTATTGTGATTTGATTTGATTTGAATTGATTTGAAACATTTATTCAAATACAGTTAGAGACCCAGCTCAGGGCAATCTAACAAGCACACAATTAAAGTAAACCAAACGAAACCCTTCAAAATTTATGTTTGCTTTTCACTAATTTATCAGTTTTTGACGGAAATTTAAAGACGACATCGGAGAAAGAGAAGGGGAGAGAGGGAGAGAGAGAGAGAGAAGAGAGACAGAGAGAGAGAAAGAGAGAGAGAGAGAGAGAGAGGGGGAGAGAGAAGAGATAGAGAAGAGANGGAGAGAAATGGCGATCGAGAAGGGAAAGAGTACTCGTTGCGGCAGAAGGTTTGAAGTGGTGATTAAATAGTCGTTGAACTTCATATCATCATACGCTCCATTAAGCATAAGACAATGCATTTACTTTGATATGAGAAATTATAATCCTGGGATAAGAGTGATAGCCCATTAATGGTATTTGTATAAGCACTCTAATGATGCATTAATAAATTATTCCCAGTTGAAGTATGGTAATAAACACTACGAGCATGGTCTACAAAGGAAGCGGACAAAATATATGACTTTACTTTAAAATCTATATATAAAGGCTGCAGTAGACACAAATATTAAAACGTTTTCTTACTGTTTTAATCGAAATATATGGGTATCATATTCATTTGACATGTGCTCCATGTTCACATGTATACTAAAATACAAATAAATCCGGTCTTATACTTTACTGCATTAATTAGGAATAGATACGTTTTGAAAAGAAATTGTTTACATTTGTCCATTTTCTTTTACGTTTCATGCGCATGTCGATGATTGAGGCAACATGGAAACATGTTTGGTAAAAGCACTTCCATTTCATCCAGGCATGTCTCTCTCTGAAATGTTCGGTCAAAAGGTCATTAATCATGAAAATGAACCAGAAAAGAATGTTTGATGTTTGGTGTTCATGATGTTTTTCACGTAAAGCATTTGAAATTAAATAATTACTAAATAATGAGAGCATGTTATCAGTGATTTCGAAATAAATGTCACGCCATTTAATAAAGGGGGTAGGAGAGATCGTGAGCACAAGAGATGGGGTACAAGAAAGTAGAATTTGAGTTGGAAAATGTCTTAAGAGGGTGCATGAGAAGGGGGTATCCCTAATATTTAAGATAAATAAGATAAAATGGAATAAGGACAGGTATAAAATAAGAATTAAATGATCCAAATAGGGGGCTGCAAAAGTAGAAGAAAAAGTTTTTCCAGAATTTTGGTCTTTCTGGTTTTTTAATCCTATTTCTACTGGTCGCAAATTTCCAAGGGAATTAGAATAAGTACAAAAAATAAGAATAAAACGATAAATGTAAATCTAGATTAAACAAAATAATTAAATTATATGAGGGCTATTCAGTCTTTATGGATATGGTGACTCTGAAAAAGGTTCCTCAAACCGCTCTAAGAATTGATTCTTCCGCTTTCTCTTCTTGACGAGAAATCCGATATTTTCAAAATACAAGTTTGAAATAATAACAAATTAAAATATAAACAGGCGTAAATATTCATAATTGAATGAGAAACGCCTTTAAAGCGAATATCGAGTACTTGCAAAGAACTTCAATTTGGAAAAATGAATGATTAAGATAATCTTATGTTACAAACAAAGCACAACGTGACTTGTGTAGACAAGGGAAAACTAATATGATAACCTCAAACAGGTTAAACCGAAATTATGTCATTCTCCAAGTGCTCTGTCCACTGCAGCAAACACAGGAAGCAGCGCGTGGGACTGGTATAAAATCTGTCGGCCCGACATGGCCCAATTTTGACCCTTTATTTGCACATTTCTCTGCCATTATACATTATCTTTCTAAACACTTTGGCACATATTATTTATTCATAGTTCTGAACATTCCTCTCACATTTTGTGCGATTCTGTGAACATTTATTTTATTTTTTTTAAACAAATACCAGAATATATCTTTAAAGTCTAAAATCATCATCATCATCAGGAAATATTAATTTAGATAAATGCTATCATAGGAGGCTGCATCCAGTACATCAACGCGTATTCTAACTAGAAATGCACACATTTATTTTCGTTCAACACTCAACTTTTCACTTCCAGAACGTGATGGAAACTAACCCATCATCTTTAAAAAGGCGAAGAATTGATGTTTTCCACCTGCCGTTCTCCCGCGAATGTTTATCATGCATGCGGCTGAACGGCATAACATTTTGAGTCGCATCCACGCAACCATAGCGATGTATATGATAAAAGCATGCAACCCGGCACGACAGTGCTTGCGCATGCATAATTCCAATCTAATTCGGGAGAGATATGATATTTTTATTTGAACTTCCAATCTGGCCAGACATGCACAGCAAGTATATATATAACCATAGACGAGCTCAACACAAGATCCATTTACAGGAGGGAGAGAAAGCAGGATTTTATGAGTTTTATGGATGTTCCTTTAAAGAGAAAAGGTCGGGGGTGTACGCTTTGGGAATACGTAATCATGCCGTAATGCTGAAATCCAACGCTAAGCGATCATGTTGCATCTCAATCAGTGAAGAATGTTGTGCTGCATTTCGTTTATTGCATACTATGAATAAAAAAAAAACCCGACTGATTACTCGAGAATGAGAAAACAGCAGAAAATGATGTTGCTTATTTTAAAATAAAAAATCAGATATTGGATAACAAATCACTCAAAATTGTTGGCCACATCGTCATGTAGTATTGGATGATTCGCAGTAGGTACTTGAATTTCACCAATGCAAAACTACAAAAAAAATAAAGGGTATTTCCATGCAATCAACCTACGTGTATTTGTTTATTAAGATATATATTTAGATTGAATAATAAGATAAATAAATAATTTAGTTTAATAGTTAAACTGAACTGAAGAAAATCTGAACTACACATCACGTTATAAATTACCGATTTCTCATTTTTTTTTTAATGGTCATTATCGACAGCTTTAATATCTTACGCTACTATTTACATAGTGTTCTGTCTGTTTTAGGGAGCTATTGAAGAAAATTATTTTGCATGTGTACTACCCGTTGCTGACACTACAGAGCTCCGCAAATCGGCAAGCAATAGTTTTCGTTTTCGTCAAAACCTGAAAGGCATAGATCAGGATTGCCCAGGATGCAGAAATTGATTTGAAACCTGGGTCAATTTTTACCAAACGAACTACATTAAAGAGAAGTATTATGTGAATAATTTCACTGTACCTCACAAGTTTATAAAATATACGAAGCGCCACCTCTCCCAAAAATATACGTTTCAAGTACTAATGGCAAGGATACACGCATGATTACAAAACTTTCTGGACACACACAGTATTCAAAACATTAACGCTCACACGTACACCATATTTCATTTGACATTGCCCCAATCGTTTTCCTTTGCTCATAATATTTCTACTCCCGTGCATATGCACTCATCCTCAACAACCAGTAATCGATTTTTGGAAGGCACTTGAGGCGGATGTGGTGATATGGAATTGTTCACATCTGAATGTGCATGCCATCTTTGAAATCTCACACCAATCTAGAGCCCCATCAATCAGCTTTCAAGCAAGGAGAGGGGTTTCTTAAGGAATTTTGACGCCTCTCTCAAAGCAAATGTCACCCATCGATGAGCTGACGAGCTTAAATAATGGGACAAGGAAATTTGTTCTGTGTATTACCATCTTAACACACCCTGAGACTTGCACGTACATTACCTAGTGTCAATTAAGTCGAACACAGACAAAAGATCCATACGCCGTGTATTCAACTATGCGGACACACCAATGACAAGCTGGTTCTGCATTCTAGGAGCATTGAATTTGCGTTCGACTTAATTTTTCGGAAATAATTTATATTGGGTTCTATCATCATCATTATGTGCCAGTTTGTAGGGCGGTACTGTCCAAGCTCTGGTTTAGTGTGAACTGGTGCAAGAATCCCCGTAAGAAAAGGATGAACAATCCTGTGACCTTGAACGACTGCTAGGGGGGAGCTTTTGTTTTCCATAATCGAGATTTATCGATCTACCCAAGGAAAGCTTCAAATGCCATGTTCAGACCATGGCCGGATTATATGGAAACTCGATAGAGAAAGACAAATTCTAAAGGCTGACTCATAACTTTACGTTTTTAGCCTGCGTCGGTCCAGGGTTTTGTAAAATTAAAACACTCCCCGAGCGCACATTATACGCTGACCAGACGGTGAACTGACGTTCGGTTTGCGCTCAAGGATCGTATGCTAAACGTCAGTCCAACGTATGACCTGCGGCTTTGTGCGTCCAGGGACCGTTTATCTATTTGCAAAAATGCTGGGCTGACGCCACCTAAAAACGCAAAATGTTTTACATATGAATGACCGCTCAGACGTGTTTTGCAACTTTCGTATAGTTTTTTTTTTGCCATAGGATCTTTGTCAGCATTAAGTTGTATCGTTCAGATGCGTTATTGTGATCGTATAGCTATTTAGCTCTAGTCTTGATCTCTAGCGTTTGAACACAACAATGAATTGGCAAGGGAAATAGAACGACTGATGTGATGGAATAGACACGAACAAAGGCGTCGAATAGATAAAGTTTTCTTACCAAATATTTGCAATCCTTGTATATTTTGATGCTGCGGAATATCAAATCATATAGTCGTAAAGTATTGTGTACTTTGTTTTATAAAAATGCATTTCTAAATGTATATTAGCAAACACAAATTTTCACAATACCCATATTATTATCCTGCTATTAACAACACCAACATTGACACTTACATCATTTCCACGTCTTCTATTACCATTACTGCTACTTTCAATATCAGTTATTGACTTTGATGTAAAATAAGTGATGATGATGATGATAATGATAAAAGCAGTAATAGTAATGGTGATGATGATAATAAAAACGGTGACGATGATTGCAATGATTATGATAATAACAATTGCAACAGTTATATTAGTACCACTTATGTAAATTGATTTTTATCAATGACAATGCTTAGCATTATAATCAAAAGCGCAATGCTTGTTGTAGCTGTTACAATACACTTCCGAAAATCGGGGGTATGCAACACATTCAAGTAATATTTTCCACCAACCCATCATCAACAATTTTAACGGATGTCAAATGACTTTGACACATCATATTCTGACTAAACCAGTTGTTATTTTTTCCGTAATATGCATGTAACGGATATATCCATTTATGCATTTTTCCGGCTGTATCAATATGCGACGCAACACCGCATACATCTTCTTTGATCTTTAGAATCTTATATCTATCTCGCATATACTTTATTGGATATCTTCTGAATTTCTTCTCCTTCACTTAAAATTCATCACCGTCAATATTAAGGATAGAATAATGCTTGCATCGACACACTGGAGGGTATACAATATCTATATCGACATGAAATATTCATTTTCGCCTCAGAAAACAGATAAACTATTCAATCTCCTTGCAGCCCACGCGCTCCTTTTTTTCGTCGGACTTTATTTGCCAAACATTGAATAAATCTCGAAATCATCCGTCTTAGCACTCATGGTGTAATTGATTTTGAAGTGTGAGAGAAACCCGGGAAATATGCGGTGGCTTGTAAAGTATCATTTTCAGACGTTTCCCTCTCCAAGATGCGGTCTGCGATTGTTTGATTTACCAGTAAAATCATCATTTTATGAATTGTTTACAATTTTGAAATTCTGACCCGATTTTGTTGTATAATCATGTATGTATCATTCAATTTTTTTGTTCAGTTTGTGTAATATTCTCAAACAAGAATCTGACTTTAGAATTTAGTTCTTGAAAATTGTGTTTTGATCAACATGTATGAGGAAAACTTCACTTTATTGTATGTATATTTCGTAAATAAGTTTTAGGGCAAATAATGCTGACTATGATGAAAAAGGTTATGACTTTGCACATAATTTTTTCGAAGGTGAAAGTATGTAGGTATAAGGTCACCTGTTATACGTGTCAAGAGCAATTTGAATGAATAGACATTGGCCTTATCATCGGATAAACAAAATTAGAGAAACCTCTTAAAAGCTTACCTTGTTAATAATATCGTACTTTTTAGTTAGACAATCAGTTTTACGAGTCTTTTGCTGATGTTTTGCTAATTGAATAAAATCGAAAATAGTATCCTGATTGTCAGCATTTGAGGAGCTACGAAAACGGTCTCACATTTAAAAGCGATGTTTGTATTCATTAAAGCCCTCAGGTGATATTTGAGAGTGAAGTGTACACAAAATGAAATACGAAAACCTACCACACAATTATCTGATCTCGGTGCAATTTACATTAACATACACAGGGGATGCTCAATTTTAGAACGCGTCGCCAGGAGCGGTGCAATGCAAATGTTTACCCACAATTAATAATAAAGATTTCTAGCGTGCCAGTGTACTTTTTTTCTATGCAACTCACTATAGACTTGGCTTCTAAATATCACATTGAATCCAATTCACAGTGGACATGCACACACATTTCCTCCCAATTACATGAACATTGTCGAGTACAGGTGTTTGGAGAAAGTGTACGCTGAACTTTTCCCCTGCGCCTTCCTCAGTATTGCCAAAAGAAAATGTCTAATCGTGCCAGATAGGCTCACAAACTAACGTAAAATGTGGGAATATTATGCCCAAATTTGCATTATAAGGCAAGTATACAGGAATTGATTTTGAAATAGTATGTTAAAAAATTGCTTCCCAAGCAACAAAACATGTCCTCACTTCCAGCTCGTTCACCACTCTCTCGCAGATAGGATCCGGAAATACGTGTATCTTCAAAGGAAACAGGTATTCTATTCTCATCATAAATATAATTTCACCTTTACAAAATAATGTAAAATTGAATGAAATTATGCTAGATTTTCTCAAATTATCAATAATATATGCGAGACACAAATACTCGATGCCAAAAAAGATGGAAATAATGCTAAGAAGCAAAATTATGCCAGATTTTGCAACGTTAGTCTCCGTTCGCCACCATCCAAGTAGCCCGTGTGTTTGAAATCACTGTGTTGTAGTGAACTGTATGAGAGAGTGCATAATTAACGACAGAAGCTTGTACGAACTTCAAGTTCAATCCACACGTAAAGTCAATGACAACATTGGCGATTATTTTTCAGGCGATGATTTCCTCTTAACTAGACGCCGGTGTCGCGTTCCCACTGCTGATAATATGAAAACAGGCGATGGTGTCAACATTTATATATTGTGAGAGCTGAGCATACCATGGTGGAAAATAAACTAAAACGGTGTAAAACATATCCATTTTAGAAAATGGAAAAAAAATATGTTGAAATACACCCCTCTGGAAAAAAAAAACTAGCGGTGGGTCTGGTAACGATCTATTACGAAAGTGCGAAGAATACATAGATATATAATATTATTAATATTAATAATGATATAATAATACTAATAATAGTAATAATAGTAATGATAATAATAATAATGATACCAACATGCACTCTGCTTAGTGCTCAAGTCGCTTTGCATTAGCATTACCATGACTTTAGCACATGGCATTTCCAGGAAAAACATTTACCCCACCTGGGTAGAGTTCAGCACAACATGGATGAATTTCAAGCTGAGAGAAAATTCAATCCATGATGGGAAAGGCGAGAGTCTGAACCACTGCACTCAAATGTGATGGAATTGTACAAAGTAGAAAGGAAAGACATCACAGCAAAAATGACAAATGATTTTCTGGATATACAAACAAATGTATAATTATACAGTGCAGTATTGCGCTTGACTGCCATCTGATGAAAGAGCATATTATTATTCTTACACTAAACTTAGCCTGTCACCACCTGTCCTAATAATGAAAATCGGTTCCAGGTACCCATTAAGCCCCTGGGTAGAGTGCAGCACAATTTCTTGGCCTGGATAAAAACTAAACTAAACAAACAAAACGCGCGACCTTTTTTTTTAAACTTGATTCAAATCACTCTTACCACGACAAGTCACGACAAATCACGACAAGTCACGACGCCGCGACGCTACCACTCCTTAGAATGTGTGTACTGTAGGAATGACGTTCGTAACATGGATCACCAATGGGAACAGACTCCTTTACGATCAAAGCAGACTCTCTCCCTCTTAAATTATTAAACAGATTTGTTACACGTTTCCATACTCAGTGATTCAAAGGGATTGTTGAGTGAAGGTCAATGCATTGAAATGAGCGAATTTGGAATGTTTAGCATCGACTGCTTTGCAGGGAATACAGAGGCCGGCGATTTCCTGCTGGATTCAGGCGAAGGCTGCTGAATCTCAAAAAGTGAATTAAGAGGACAATGCAATTTAATATACACTGGTCGGAGAGGTTTGAAAATAGATAGGGATGTGTGGATAATAGGGCTGGGAATAAAAGTCAAGGGCGGTCGGGTTTAATAGTAAGGGAGACTTCGGTTGTCATAGGTAACACTATGAGCGATAGGGACAAGGATTTTGGACAAAATAACCAGCACTATTCGATTCATCTCAATTTATCTCTATATCGCCAGGATCACAAAAGAAAATATTTCCCTATTCATTCACTGAACATGTGCCACACATATTCGATAATTCTTCACAGAATAAGAGGGAAGAAAGTTTGTGCAATATGCTTATATTTTTCCAAATCATTTGTTACTTCTGCTCATAGTGTGCGGGAAGATAACATGTGAAAGTAAAAGAGTCATAGAGGGAGGAAGCAAGAGAACTCCGACTGAAAAGGGTAATGCTAATAATAGCCTTCGATAGCCAACCGGATGTAGGACAATGAAACAGTGAGACAACGAATGTAAACGGAAGGAGAGAAAGAGGTAGAGACGGGACGGGGGACAGAGAGAAGGAGAGAGAGAGGGGAGAGAGAGAGAGAGAGAGAGAGGAAGAGAGAGAGAGAGAGGGGGGTATAAAGGCAACTCAGCTGTATGAAAAAAAATATACACATAACTATTCGCTTACGGTGTCTCGAAAGGAATGACTCTGCTATCCAGAGGATTCGGTAGGAGAGAGAGAGAGAGAGAGAGAGAGAGAGAGAGAGAGAGAGAGAACAAAGTCATGAAAGTAGGATAGAGAGGGAGAGAGAGAGAGAGAGAGACTGATAAGCTTGGAAAATAATGCGTGTGTGTCTGTGAGTGTGTATGTATGTATATGGGAGTGGGTTTCTGCAAGTGCATGTGTTTATATTTGTGGAGGTATTTGTTCGTGTATTTGTGTGAGCTAGAGAGAGAGTGGATCAAAGAGCTTATAAAGCCCTTTGGAGTGAATCGACTACCTAAATATGTTTGTGTGTGTGTGTGTGTGCGTGGTCGTGGGAGAGGAGTGATACAGAGGATAAACTTGATGAAATCTTGAAAGGAAATAAAAAATAAAAATACGACTATTCTAAGATAAAAAAATGAAATTATCATGAGAGACGATACCCCGCGGCTAAGCATTTATCTACGTTAGATATCAACGCACTGATATCCCTTAATCCCACTCGTTTGTTCCCACGTAGGAATCACATCGGTACCACATCGCTATGTTAATATCTTACGTAGATCCTTAGTGCACTGCAAAAAGTATTTTACCAATAACGTGACATCAATTTTGTACAAAACCAAAAACTTATAGAACATTACCTATGCAGGTGCAACTAAAGTACATCGATGTGCTACGTAGTTCCTTCCCTTTTCAAAGTGCACTGCAAATGATACTTAACCTTTAATGTGGCATTTATATTATGTAGCAAACCAATCTGATATAACGTCACCGGTGTTTAACCAATTCCAATGTTTGAAATCTGAAAGTTCTCAGAGTTGATAATGCCACATTTCAATAAAGTTAAGTGCTAGATGACAACCATAGTAATCACAATTATAAAGTTTGGCTCTTTTAGAGTTCAGTGCTAGAGGACAGACGTATATGAACTCCTAACACTTCGCTGGTATCTAAAACGAATTGGTGTTAATTTCAAATGTGTGTTTCTGTATAGGGTATACTGTCATACAAGCCGTAAAATACCCCTGAGGCAAAGAGAAATATCTACGTGAGATATCAACACACTGATATCCCTTAATCCTACTCGTTTGATACCACGTAGGAATTATATCGGCTGCAAACGGACCTACACTAAAAACCAGGTGCAATTAAAGGACATCTCTATTTCAATATCTAACGTAGATCATTCGTTTGTTTCAAAGTACATTACAAAACATTTTCAACCAATAATGTGGCTTTCATATTGTGCAGCACGAAAAGCTAATAGAATATCCACGTTGTTTAACTTATTCTAATAATTTGAGTCTTGATGTATTTCAGTATTGAACACACAACATGTCATTAAAGCTCAGTTCTAGAGATGACAATCATAGTAATCAAAACATTTGGCAAGTTCAGTGCTAGAGGGCAGGCATGTGGACAACTTAAAAAAAAACCAAAAAAAATCTTAACATTTCGCTGTATTGAAACCGAAATAGTGTAAATTTCAAATGTGTATTATTATATGGTTTACTGTCATATGGTAATATAGCCCTCAGGCAAACCAGAGATGTGCGTTAAAATCAACAAACTGGCATCCCTTAATCCTACTCGTACGATTTCATGTAGGAATAAGATCGGCCGCCTACAGACCTAAACTGAACACCAGGTGCAATTAAAGGATATCGCTATGTTAATATCTAATGTAGATCCTTCGTTTGCTTTAAAGTGCACTGCAAATACTGTTTTTTACGCTAATGTGGCATCCATATTGTGCAGCACCAAACGTCGCCGGTGTTTAACAAATTCCAAAATTTTAAATCTTGATATATTTTAGTTTTGAAACTACCACATTTCAATAAAGCCTAGTACTAAATGACAATCATAGTAATCATATTTTTAACATTTCGCTAAAGTTCAGTGCTAAAGGACAGGCGCAGGAACAAATTAATTTCACAACATTGGGTTTGTATTACAAGATATTGAAACCGAATTGGTCTAAAAATAAACAGGGACCAGTTGCTAAGAAGGGTCTTAGCTGTCCTGATGAGGATAAACACAGCTATCGCATACTTGTCCGATATTCTGTTTCCCAAAGGCATTTTAGTTGCCAGCGAGTTACGAAACATCGAGAGCTATCTTATCTTTTAGCAAGCTTACGTCATGTGATTTTCATTCAATTCATGGTTACGCGAAATGAAACGTAGTAAATCGTTGCTTAATGGCAGTTAAAAGTCCTAATTCAGTGGCATTTGAGCAAATCATAATCCTATTTTATTTTGTAAATTTTAGGTCATATTAAAATACCAAGAACAAATATATCTTGTGAAAAGAATCATATTTACTGAATCACTATTATTTCACAGGCCTAAAGTTGCCCAGTAGAAGAAATATGCGGTGGTTTATGACCCAGACTTATTTTCATGAAAAAAAACTGATTATTTTCTAAAAAGGATATGAGTGAATTGCAATAGAGAAACAAACACAGTACAATGCGCTTTAGGGGATATACTTCGTTTTCTAAGCTCAAATACATTTGTTTATATCAGCTTGTCATATAATTATAACATTTCTGTTACTTTAGACCCTGTGAAAAGAAAATTTGACAATATCTTATTTGACAATATCAATGATAGTATTTTTGCATGATATATGTAACAGTATTTGATTCTATTAATTCTAACTAATTAAGAGCAAAGCCTGGGATAAAAATGAGGGGAAAATTTATTCTGTAACATTTCGATAGTTGTCTTATGTATAAACTTTAGACTAACGGAATAGGGGTACTTGACCTATAGCACTTGTTTCGGAGTTTCGAAAATGAAAGCAATGTAACTGTTTTCTTCATTGGACTTCAAATGATAAGCATTGTTATAGCTCATGGTGGGTATAAATTATTGATTAAAATTTCTCTGTAGTGTAATTCCGCGAATTATTTAGCATTTTTGCTTCTTATTACAAATAATGATGTTTGCTGAAATGTAGATATTACGCAAACCCGTGAGTGAGGCTAAACTTTGGTAACGAGCACGCTAACATCCCGTCGTGCAACGGATTTACGAAGATCATTGACAAATCAGCGATACAAGACATCTCGAAAAGATGTCCTGTCACTGTCTTGTCTTGACTTCGATGAGACGGTCCCAGAATGTTTAAATAGTGTAAAACTAATGTTGCAAGGGGCAATACTCCCTGTGACAGAGCGAAAGATCTACGTTTAAAACCAACACACTGATATCCCATAATCCAACACGATCGATTACACGTATGAATAACATTAGTCTCCGGAATTCAACACTGCAAAATCAAAGATGTTAATCCTTTCAGGATGATAGAATATACCAGATGCATGAAATAGAAGAGGAAAAAATCAGCACCAGATCTGACCATTATTACTGTAGCACTCTTTCCCAATTGTCGCAGACTTTTTTTTAAGATTAAGATTATCAACAAAATTGCCACAAATCCTAGTGTTCGCAATACATTCAACATTAAAGCAATCCTTAGTTTCACGCAAATCGACACCTTTTAAACATTTTAACAAGGTTTTTTGGCAATGAAGATTCAATTAGGTGACATGATTATTTAATTTGTAAGTTCTAAAAAGAGAACTAAACATTTTAGTGTTGCTGATTTAGGAAAAGAATAGCGATTTGATTTTTAGTAAAATAATTCCTGTCCCGAATGGATTGATAAAACAACGATACTTAAATTCAGGACGCACATTGATTTACACGTAGGGATAATATCTGCCTCCTGAAATCAACAAATGGCTCTGAAATGGGCAATCCATCGGATATTTATTTTGATTCATTTTCCTTTCATGTTGTATATATTTGTTTTGTATTTTTTTTATTGAGTATCGGAAATAAAATCAATCAATCGATCAATCAATCAATCAACACTGCAAAACCAATGATAAAACAACGATACTTAAAGACAGCACGTACATTGATTTTACCGGGAATGGCCATAGCATATGAATACGATGATATCTAATGGCGACCCTTTTCTCTGCCCAAAGAGAAGGATAAACCCGGGGCTAAACAAATATCTACGTAAGATATCAACACACGGATACCCTTTAATCCCACTCGTTCGAACCCACTGTAGGAATCACATCTGATGCATGAAGTTCTACACTGAGATATCCATTGTGTTGCTTTAACACTGATTCAGTATCTTTGATTCAAACAGGTGCCATCAAAGGAAATCACTTTATTTATATATATATATATTATATATCTTCCATTTGTTTAAAAAATGCACTGTAAAAACTACAGCATATGCTATTTGTCAAATATCTGGTATAACCACAAACATTGTTTGAACCACACCGTTGTAGAAGTTATTCCAATGATGTATATGTTGAGGTATGTTGATGTATGTTGATGTAAACAAGCAAAACGGACCCTTACTTATTTTTGTCACTTTTTCTTTCGAGCTTTTTCTTTCACAAATTTTAAGGGAGCACCCATTAGCCCCCTCTTAAATGCGTATCTGGACTATGCTGCAAGTATTAAAGAAGAAGATATTTCAGTAAAAAGGGCCATGAATTTTAACAAGTTTAACCCACTTCGTCCTCTCACCATTGACAATCGTTTACAAGGTCGATTAGTTCTGTTGTAATCCGTGACATCAAAAATCACAATTTTGTCCTCACTGTCATTGACCGGCGCTCAATTTCTTGTTAATCCGATAAAAGCACCTAAAAACCTTGCATTTAAGGACTTGGAGAACGGTTGTAGGTTTAGATATCATGGGATCACGTTCTCACCGCCTATGATAAATGCGCCGGAGTTTTTTTATCAATTCATTTTTTATTTTTTATTTCATTTTTATTTTATTGATTCTATTTATTTATTTATTTATTTATCTATTTTTTTTTGGGGGGGGGGGGGGGGGGGGGATTGGGGCGTTCGTTGGTAAGTAAAAGGGATTAAGTTGAAGGAAAGTCGACGGCTTGACATGACAATCCCAGGGTACGGGTGACTATGGGGGATGAGCTTTGGGCTTTAGCCCCCTATTTTTGTCACTTAATGCGTGTTAACATGTTTTGAGTGTGTATCACTGGTAATACACAGCCCCTTTCCCCTACCTCCGCTCCCCACACTGTTGAAAACGTTACAATATACTCGAAGCACACGCAGTGTGTCTTCTTCTCTATAAAGTAGGTAAACAAACACATTATAACAATTATAATCATAATAGGTCAAAAGCGCAAATACAATATACATATACTCTACACTGCGCTTGGTAAAAGATGCAAATTTTATGCAAACCTCTAACACAAAGGTTGTTCTTGACAACCCGAAAGCTTGCCCGAGGCTTGCCCGACATAGCAACAAGTAATGTATGCAAACTGGATTCTCAGTATTGTAGTCTTATTGTTATCAACCAGTCTATGGAATACCGCGTAACTACGTTAAACGCACATAAATTTGAATATATAAGTAAACCCGCCTATTAAGAAGAAATGCTTGCATTCATAAAGTCATGCCTGCGATGAGACCAGCCGACAAAGCAAACCAGCTTTATATACACACCACTGATGAATGAAGCGCCTTAATGCATCATCCTTAATCTCGTTGGAATGACCAATGTTTTGGAACTAACGTATCCATGGCAACGAGGGAATTAGATATAACCATTTTCATTCTCCTAATTAGCTTACTTAACGTGCGTTCGTGATGCCACAGGTCGGCTTAATTGTATGTACATTGACAAGGGATTAAGGGTTTTATTCACTATGGATTGCTTACCTATGTTAATTGGACAAAGTAAACAACTTCCATTCAAACATTCTCAATAGCTCTGTGCACATACACGCTTGACCTCCTTCCGTGTCACGCTGACAAATGTTGAACAGGTGTTGCATATGTTCACTGAATCAACAGGGAAGCTACTCTTTTTGTATACCTAGCTCTATGGTAAAGACCTGAATAAAAGTCTTTTATTTTGACCAAACCTTTTGTCCATTTTGCTTACAGTGTATATAAACACTGTAGTTAATCCATAGTTTTATTCACTCTCTGCTTTTAATGCAAGAACAAATCACTTATACTACATCTTATTAATATAGTTTTTGGAATTATAATATTTCGTCTACCCATTTAATTGATAGTAATTTACACAAACAGGTTGTATTCAAGTACTGTGACCTATATGGATTAGTTGTTAACATTGTCAATATATATCTATCGTTGCTAGGTGAAACAAATATTTCATTCTGTTTAATCGGATAACACCTTCATAAATGTTGCAAAGTGATACATATAAACCAACATCGAATGTCGCCTTTAATCCAACATTTCACCATGAAAGGGGTTTAACTTTCACCCCATTTACACACTGATCCAGTGTACGGAGTCTTATATGGCATGCCGACTGTTTTCTGGCCAATTCTAAGTGCCTTAATTAATGAAAACAAGATAAACCTACAAATAAATATTGACTATTTGCGAGAAAAATAACCTAATGTATTGCAATATTACCCTTGCTATTTCAAACAATGGTGCAAAACGGGAGTGGCTTGAAATTCATCAACAAGTGTACCAAATAAAACATATCAAACATGGAGATCGGTCTTGCACCATATCTGTGGAATCAAATACCACCAGAAATTCGCGATAGTCAAAACTTTATTTCTTAATATATAAACTTCTGGAACCGTGTAGTCAATGCACAAAGTCTTTGAAAAGTACACAATTCAGTACCTGACGGGTTAAATGAAAGCCAAATCTATTTATTCAGAAATGTTTCCAATAGTATCTACGCCATATATTTCACTTCATTTTCCTGCGAATTATCCTATATTGTATCTTAGGCACATTATTCAGAATGCGGCGCATTAGAATAACTCTGCATTATTTGAAAAAACAAAATATTACAATGAAAACCTTGTGCGCGTAAAAAACTGCCCCCCCCCTCGAAAAAAAAGAACATTAAAAAATCGATTTCAAAATAGATGTACTTGTTTTCGCCTCATCTTAATCGTTTTGAATCATATTCCATATCAATCGTATCTAGAACTAAATGTCGACTTACACCTTAGCGTTTTAGCCTGCGTCTACCCGATGCGTTTTGAAAATGGACGCTCAAAAATGCAGGTCACACAGTGGACTTACGTTTGATGCACACTCCTTGAGTGCCAGTCGAACGCCAGTCCGCCGTCTGATTACCGTACATTGTGCGCTCGGGGAACGTTTTTAATTTTCAAAAAGGCTGGGCTAGAGCATGCTGAAAACGCAAAGATGTGAATCCGCCTTAAAATACGCATACCGTTGAATGTTATAGATGTGCTTCCGAATATAGACCACTTTCGAAAATGAATTCATGTTTTATGCATAATCCACGCAAACAATAAGTTACCATAGCGAGAGCAAATTAGGTTTATGGCTTGCGCAGCATTGTAATAATTAATGAGTACGCCAATTCTATCAGAAATGATAGTGATAAACACAGATGAATAATTTGGCCAATAAGGGAATATCCTAAAAAATATTTCTAATTGCATTTCCGAATAGTTTTTTTCCTGTTGTTGTTTGAATTCGATATAATATTTCCCTTGCTTTTTGTGATGTTTCTATTTAAATATTAATTATTAGTGTTATGTGTAACGATTCGTTGCTCTTACTAGCTACAAATATTCAATTCAAGCGTCATTTCATTTTTGATTGATCATCTTTCATCATGTTCAGAATCATCATCAAGTTGTTTCAACTTTTTTTTTTAATCTTAAATGAGTTTTTTCCGATCTATTTCATTCATTTTACTATTCTGCAAATGTCGCAGTCGTGCGTCAAACACATAAGGGAAAAATTATCTCAATAAATTTACCCGGAACCCAGTCAAAGCCACTGTGAGCAAAGAGACGAACGAATTGGACAAATTAGATAACTTCAGCTTGGCCCTCAGCTTTACCCTCTCAATAGCATCATGATAAAAAAATAGACTTCCCTATTAATTCACTGAACACGTGCGACACAAGAACGACATTTCTGCACAGAATAAGAGGGATGATATTTATTGTGCGTACATCTAGTGATTGTGTATGTGTGAATGGAAGTTTTATACATTGTCCAAATCCTTTTCCCTTCTGTTCACAGTGAATACTCCAAAACGGTTGTTCATTGAATAATAATGCGACCGTGAAATTGTTTCAGCTCAAGGCATGACGTAAATGGTATAGTAGTACAAGCATTTTCTCACACAATTCTGATCTTCCAGTATAGAACTAATTCAGCCTTATTTGACCACACTTATCAGCAAAACATAACCAACTTTAGACTATTATAATCGAAGGAATGAGCTCTTTAAAACGTTTTAAGACTGTCATTCTTGCATCGATCTCACCCAAAAAGGAAAACAGCGGTATAGATATACTATATCCCAGTGATGGCGTTTAGAAAGCCAGTCCTTGTTATCGCTCAGGGCGACTGAGTCGTTATTTGCTAATACTACAACACGAAATGCAAATGGTAATATTATATCTTGCCCGCTAGCGGATATAGTTAACCGGCTGTTTTCGTCTATATTTGCTTAGCATCGGGTGCGCATTAAAAAATCGGAAATAATGCAAGATTCAGAGGAGATATTTATAGTTTTGGTGTGGATATATTGCGAAGGTTGAAAGGGATATGTGCAATGGGTCACGTCAGAAGGTGAACGCCTGGCTCGTGTGGCACTGTGAGCAGAAGAGACAGAGGATTGGGACAAAGTAAACAACTTCATCCAAGCATTCACATTGGCTTCATGGTCACGTAAAAAAGTCCCGGATGCGACTTCTTGTTCAACATTTTTACGCAAAAATATGATTGAGAGAATTTTCTTTTGTGTATGTATAGTTATTGTTAATGATTGAATGGAGGTTGTTTGGTTTGACGCAGTCCTTTGTCCCTTTTACTCACAGTGTTGATAGAAATATACAAACAAATGACTGGTATGTACATGCACTGTGAGCAGAACTAACAAGGGATTCTGGACAAAGTAAACTACTTCATTCAAGTATTCAAGCATTGAAATGTGTGGACAGAAATGGAATAAATAACAAGGGGGTAAGACATGTAAGAGGAGATGTGTGAGGGCCAGATCACCACGTAGAAAGATTGAGGTAAGGTGATAGAGAGAAAAAAAGAAATACATATAATAGCTGATTAATATCAAGTAAGAGAAAGAGAGAAAGAGGGAGAGAGAGAGAGAGAGAGAGAGAGAGGGAGAAAGAGAGGTAGACTTGTCATGATGCTATTATCAAAATTATTGTAGATAGATAACGATCCCAAACTAAAAGTGCACCGAACAGAACACGATGTATAGTCATTTATCAAAATTATAAATAGATATAGTTATGTCAGCCCGACGACAAAATATACAAGTGATAAATGATAGCTATTACAAAAACAGAGATGAAATATCATTTTGAGTAATCATCAGAAAGCAGATGTTGGCAATTCCGTTTGTCGATGGTTTTCGATTATTGTACACCTTTCATCGTGGCTCGCGGTCGACTGCACTTTGAATAAGAGTGGTCGCATATCTGCCGGGTTAAAGTGAAAGGATGTTTGGTGTATTGATCACACAGGTGATAATGTTAAGTACTGTAGGGTTGCCAACAGGGACGATTTTGACCCCGTTCATATATGCGGTGCTAAACCAGATAAAGGGGAACAGTACGAGCGGTCGCATATCCGTCCGGCCGGAGTGAAAGGATGTTTGGTGTATTGATCGAACAGGTGATAATGTTAAGTGATGTAGGGTTGCCAACAGGGACGATTTTGACCACGTTCAGATAAATGGCGTTAAACCGGTTCAACGGTAACGATACGAGCGGTCGCATATATGTCAGGTCAGAGTAAAAGGATGTTTGGTGTATTGATCACACAGGTGATAATGTTAAGTGATGTAGGGTTGCCAACAGGGACGATTTTAACCCCGTTCAGATCAATGGCGTTAAACCAGTTTAAGGGAACAGGAAATATTTCAACGGGACAAGTGGTCACGAAATTGGACTTCCAAACTGGCTTTGAGCCACTTTACGTGAAATGGAGTTAGGATCCACATGTTATGTTAAGTGCTGTAGGGATGCTAACAGAGACGAATCTGATCCCGATCAGTTCCATAGCTTTAAACCAGTTTAACGGAAACAAATTTAACAGGAACTAGATTAACGGCTAATTTGAACGGCACAAGCGGTCAAGAAAGTGGATTTCCAGACTGGATTGGAGCCACTTTGCGCAAAGTGGAGTTAAAATCAACTGCCTGGGCCTCTATCTGTGAATAGGATTAGACTAGAACCGGCTTTAGTGACTAGTTCAGCGGAAGCCGCTTTCGAAACTGGATTTAAATAAGATCTTTAATCATTAGTTTTGACGGGTACCATTGGGTACAAATTTTGCAAAAGATGTACAATTTGGAAAATAAGTGGTCAGAAGAGATCTTTTGCTGATAGCAATCCACAATACGATTTGTATTTACAAGGGAGATGAAATTAAATCA
>BQKZ01000996.1:82175-95939 GCA_036244855.1 Temnopleurus reevesii
TTTTTTAATGATTTTTTAATGATGGGTATGTAAGACGGAAAAACAAATTGCCATTCACTTTACACAGGCGATCTGACCCGCACGATTTCGTAGCGCTCCGACCTCTATCGCTGAACTGCGTATTATCTCGTAAAAACGAGATCTCGATAAAAGCGAGAGTTTCCCTGACTGACCATATACCCAGAAAGGGTTCGATGTCTCCTTGAATTTCAGTTTAAAGGAAAATACGAATCCTTAGAATTACTTTATATGTATAATTTATCATTACAAGTGGACACTGACTATAGATGGAAAAATATTTACAAGTAACATTTATTAACCGGGATTATCGTTGTATAAAAATAGAGATAGGGCAAGACAGACGAATTATTTACAAACATGTTCAATTATTTGGTTTCCCTTCAGACATAACAAATAATAACCTTAAAGGTTGGCTAAAATTGGGAGATGCCCAAATTTATTTTAGTGTCATACAGACATTTCGTTTTAAACTTTGTAAATCGGATGGTTCCCTGAACAGTCTATGATGATGAATAATCATGTCTGTGATTTTCATTTTGCGCTTTATTTGTGCTTGTGTTTAAATCTGTATGTACGTTTGCGTGTACGTGCGTGTGTGTATATGCGTATATGCGTATGACTGTGCATGGTTATGTCAAGTATGTGCATCTGCGTGCGCGAGTATGTGGACGTCGAGAAATGGCCAATCGTAAATTAAATGCACATCCATCGCAATAAGAACGCTTGTCGATAAATGTAAATTAAAACCTGATATGCCCAACACCTGCCAACACGGTCATACAATGAATAAAAAATAAATAAAATGAAATATCGAATAGTTACATGTCAAATGACGTCTCTGATGTAAGCCTATATTCCTTCGACCACTTTGTAAATTCGATCCTCTCTCGTGAGAATAAGAAATATTTACTAACTATATCATTGGAAAGCTGCAATGAATATTAGCAAAATGAATGAAGAATGAACGAAATAGAGAGGACAAGGGCGGAGAGGGGAGGATAGAGAAAAGAATAGAAAGAGAGCGAGAGAGAGTGTGTGTGATAGAAAAAGAGAGGGAGATAGTATCATTGATTTAGCTTGATTTGGTTCTGAGAAAGAACTAGGAGAACGAGACAAAGTTAACGCGGGGAAATAGAATGGTTCAACGTTATCTAACAGGTATTTTAAGAAAATATAACAGACACAAAAGACAGCAATGCACATTGATGAACACTTATTTCACGAGCAATAATAAAATCCTCTGTCGAGTACAGTATGTAAAGATAAACACAATAGATGGCTAAATGATTACATAGAAGATGAAATTATTGGGGAAATAGAGATCAGAGGATAAATGAACCAATAAATAGATAAATAAATAAATTGAAATATGTGGCAATTACGAGAAAATGTAGAACACGATATAAACTATTTTCGAAAAATAAAGTCGGGCGAAAGAGAATAAATCCGTTCGCCGTGAATAGAACTGTGCGGACACAACGATGAGGAGTCGGTTACGATTTTAATATCATTACAAAGAACCATTGAAATGGTGTTCGACTTTATTTATCGAAAATAGTTTATATCGTCTTTAGGGATTGGGAGAAATTATGACCTAAATCACACACGAAATATACAAGAAGAAATAAAATAATAACGATGAAATGAAGAGAAAAAAACAAAAATCGAAAAACTATATCGGGGAGATAGTGCGCTTAGGTTTTGTATGTGAGCTAGAAAGACATTGTCTGAAAAGGAATATTGGCAGAGAAAGACGAAAGAAAAAAAAGACGTGCCCGCCATTTTGTGCTATATTGTATTGTCAACCAACAAAATTACAATTTTGTCGCGATCGATTCTCTTTGGCTTTTTATTCAACTCGCGTGTCTCCTTTACGCATCTCCATCGGGTACTTGGCCTAGAGACAAGATCTTGATCTGAATTTTGCCGATTCTGATTTAAATGAATATCATTTCTGGGAAAGACATTGATCGCGAGCGTTGTATTTGGTCGTGATACATACTTAAACCAGACATGTCTGAACATTGAGATTAAAGGCCAACTCACAACTTTGCGCTTATAGCCGATGTTTGTTCATCTTTCATTATGCTGGGTTTATGCATAAATACGAAGGAACGATGGTCACATGACATGCACTAATGTCTGTCTGTCGAACGCTGAACGAACACCTTCAACGTAGGTCAAGCATCTTCCTGCGTTCACGGAACGTCAATATATGTTACACAAATTTTTGTTATAGACGCAAAGGTAAGAGATAGTCCTGAGCGATCCATCAATAACAAATGTGCCCAACATATACTTTAGCACCCCCTCCCCCTCATTGCAAAATTAGATTGCACTAAACAATAACAAACCGTTTTACTCGCCTATCTATTAAAAGCTGTAGTTAGATTCTAGAACAAACTTGCATAAATGTATACCGTATTCTCATTCAGCCAATTTGAGATGCAAAAAAAGTTGAATTTTCTTTGAGCTTTGAAATGCAACTTTGCATGATACTTTAAACGGAATGAGGAAAATATTTACAACCACAAAAGCTTGTAGATTTATCAAGATGTTTGGGAATTCAAATGCAAATGGTAAGAGTAATCAAAGAGAGATATTGATCATATTGATCATAGAAGATCATGAATTTACATTACGAGCATGTGGAAGAGTAATATCATTAGTTTAGTGCAACATCCCACAAACTTCATTTCCCCTTCCAAAGTGTGCGTGTGGGGGGATGCTACATTGATAACGTAGAACTAGTGGTTTGTCCCCATCTCGTCCAATTTCCGTTTCGTCCAAACGCTCTTCGTCTAATATTAGGTCGTCCAATTACCGTTTTGTCCAATATTCATTTAGTCAAATAGCCGCTTTGTCCAATAACCAGTTGTCCAATATCCTGTTCGTCCAATAGCCATTTTGTCCATTAACGTTTGGTACAATAATCAATTCGTCCAATAGCCATTTGGGCTAACATCATTTCGTCCAATCCGGACAACCTGATGATAGGACAAAGTGACACTAAACAAAGCGGTAATTGGACGAAGTAGGACTAGACCACATGATGATTGGACGAATAGGCAATTAGACAAAGTGAATATGGACCATATGGTTATTGGACGAAATGGCTATTGGACGAACGGGATATTGGACAAATTGGTTACTGGACAAAGTGGCAATTGGACAAAATGTTTATTGGACGAAATGTTTATAGACGAAGTAATGTTGGACGAATCGCGTTTGGACGAAACGGTCAGTGGACGAGATGGCACTTTACCGAACTAGTAGTACACAGGCAACCTGATACAGTAAACATGATAACTATCTGCAAATCCACATAGTCATATTAGCTGATCGAATCGCATGTAGAAACAAAAGTGCATTCAACTTTGATCCAAGACAACAACCATGAACGGATGAAACATGTGAAAAGCAGTGGTTAAAGGGAGACTACACTCAGACATTAAATTGCTATCATTAAATGAAGAAAAATAAGATGAACAAACTGTGAACATTTGAGCGAAATCGGATAATGCATTCAAATGTAATGAATTTTCAATGTTTTGAATTACACCCCTCATGGGCTCCTTAAATTGGCAAACGTACCTAGGCACAAAATGGCTGCCAACATGGAGAACTCTCCATTCACTTTCTACACAAAATTTCACATTTTCCTCTTTTTCCAGAAAAGTAAACACATTTTTTTTGTCGGTTAATTATAACTACATCAATTCTGTTAGCATTCCAAAAAGAACGGTGGTGATTCCTCATTTAAAATGTAACATTGATCCATTTTCAATGAATTTATATACAAAGTGAATGAGGAGTTCTCCATGTATGACATCACAGATAATGCTAATTTGCTATACGTTGCCAATTAAAGGATGCCGAACACTGGTGGAAATGATGATTTTAAAAATTCATAACTTTTGAATGGATTATCCGATTTTGCTCAAATTTTTACAGTTTGTTCATCCGATTTTTTCTTCATTTAATGACGTTACATTATTTTCTGGGTGTAATTCCCCTTTAAGATCATGACAAATAATGATAATTTTGTAGCATTAGCTGAGGACAAGCTTATCTGTAGAATCGAATTGTCCGCATATAACTACTTCGTCGTATCGTTTTACCGGCAAGGTGTTTGCAAGAGATGGGATGGCTTTAAGAACGTCCTGAAAATTATGTTTTTATTCAGGTTCTCCAAAATATAACCCCCCCCCCCCCTCCCGAAAAAACAGATTGTCGGCCTGTCTTGATTTAATCATACTGACTTATAACAAAATATAATTATAACGGGTGCAATATATCGCGGGTTCGAATCCTTAGAGTATACACATTATGCAGTTTGTGGTTCAATCTTTTCAACCAAAACAGTCTGCTATTGCACCCCAAACAGTGATCACACTGCTCCATTTGTTTGAACCTTTAAATGTGCAATGTTGCACCTTTATTCCTAAGAATGTATGGAAAATAAGGTATATATTTAATTTCGATCAATAATTATAATTATAGTATTTGGTCTAACTTAAATAATAGTTTATTAATTCCCATGTCATTTTGGCTACAAAATAGGTTTCTCGATGCCCCAGCGCAAACTAGTCTCCTGGCCTCTATTGAATAAGATAGATGCTAAATGTGCACCCCTTCCCCCGAAAATCACCGCCTACGCCTTTGCATGTAAGAAGACAAACGGGACGGCATTTTACATGTTTAATGTACGAGAACGCATTAATTTGATCGCTTAATTCTGTTATAGATAGGGGTACCGCTCCCACAAGGGTCCGCGGACACAGTCGGCACAAATGAAAGCTAGGTGATTGAGTGGGACAGTCGCGGGGTGGGTGATTTAGTGTGGCCGCTCGCCCGCATAATGCTTAAGTTAAGTTGAAAAACGAAGAAAATAGAATACGAGATGGAAAGCAAGCATGCGGAGAACTAAAAATAGATAAACAAATGTCCAATATAAGCCAGGAATGATAAGTTATAGAAAGATGGCAGATATGAAATACTTTTTTGTGCCGATCTCTGGCCAATGAACACGTGTCGGTAATTAGTTGTCATTTTTGTATCCATGAAGTTTTGCAACACCATTGATATATCGATGGTTGGTATATGATCATTAAAGATTCGGCCGACCAGACTGATCGGTATTTAATCTTCACTGTACTTAACATATCGACGATGTGTTATGAATTGACCCTCATTTTCCTCATTGAACTGATTCACTAAACCATTCGGTGTGACAAATCGCTGCAAAGATTATGCCATCAGATTCCAAATTACACCATTTACAGACCAGAAAAAAAGAAGAATTTTACTAAATAATCTTGGATATGATTGTTGAACTAGCACTGATGCAACAAATGTGTTCCTTATTGAAATCGTACTTCTTTGTTATAATTAGTTAGTGTCTATCGTCGAATATCATTTTTTTTAGTTATGCAAAACAAAGGGAATTACAACAATATCATATGTACGCCTTCTTTACTGCAAATCTTTAAATCCCAACCTTCGGATCTCATAATCCTGATAAATGGTTTTGGAACATACAATTATTTCGATATCTTGTAATGATAAATGAATACACTAAACTCGGCATAAAATTCACCAAAATACTTGTTTTAAGTGTTATTAAGTGATATACCTTTCTATACCGAGTCAGATATCACTTATCTTCAGCAACTAGGTTAGCGAATTTAGTCGTCAACAAAGACTGTTCAATAAATTTTCAAAATTCAAAGATACCTGGATTTTTATAAACATAAAAGGCAATCATGATCTACTTATATTTTTGGTAAGAAATGCAAAACAAAATTTTCTCGTGATTTGATGTACTTTGTTTTCAACAAGGCGTCACTCTGATTAGGACTACATCGCAATAAAGTAGGTCTAACCTGGGGATTATATTAGATAAGAGGTTTTAACGCAAAATCAGCGTAAATGAACTTTACATCAGCGAAGAAAAATAATAAAACCCTTTAATTTTGCCCCAATGTGGTAGAAAATGGAATTTGATGCTGAGGATCAGAAACATCGAGACAAGACAAATTGTTTATCTGAAGACGAAAACATAGGCGCTGTCTTTATTATTTTCCTGAGTGTTCTTTCTAAGGTAATAAGACTTGGGAACCGCAGCGTATGCCCCCGGTTGATTTGAACATAATATGAGCCGACGTTTGGAATCAGGCCCCCTCAATCAGAAAAGTACATCTAATGCAGCCTTCGATGTGATGCAGAAAATGATGCTGGTGCTGAAAGAACCGGCTAGGATGATTCTCTTGTTATTCTCCAATATTAGATTGAATGATGTATATTATCAGTTCATGTCTTGTTTATGCCGATCCTAAAAATAGTATTGAGTTTAGAGGCGGAAGGGGCGGGGAAAGAATCTAGAACAGGGAGAAGGAAAGGGAGAATTATCATTTGCAAAAGGGGGATAGGGTAGAAGAGGGAGTAAAAGAGGAAGAAGGGGGGCCAGAGAGAGAGAGAGGGAGAGAGAGAGAGAGCGAGAGATAGGGAGAGAAATAAAGAAAGGCGATAGCGACAACAAGGACACAAAGACGAAAAGATTGAAAAAGAAATCTTTGAACGACAAATCGAACAAGGTGGATAGGAGGCTATGGATTATTTTTTTTTAACCAACAGATTTGGATGTTCTTTCTTAGCAGTGCTAGGAAAGCATATTTTATTTTATGTTTGGTTTCATCATTCGTCATTCACTTTTCTCTTCTTTTCTGTGTTTTAATGTACATGATGTAATTAGGATTGGTATTGTCACTTCTAAACCCTTGATATACCAACAATGTTTGTTGTATTGTATTGTATCTTTAGTTCTATTTCAATTTGGCAAGCAACAATCTATTGATATGATACGATGCATATTTCGCTTCTTATAATGTACACCGTGTACATTTTCTTCAAAACAGCTGCTCTAAAAAGAGGTTCATTGCCAGTATAGATGATGCAAGAAATAAAATAGGATAGTTTCAGCTCGCAATCTTATCTTTACATTTTCGAGACTCGAGTAAGTATTGTTTGAAACCATTGTCATTTAGTTATTTCATATCTACCGTAGATCGACATGCCTCTTAAAATTGTGACACTAGAAGTACTTCTCGTTATTTTTTTTTAATCTAAATTTATTTATTCACAGCCATCAAAATGTTTGCAACAGTAACAATTACAAATGTATCACAGTAAATGAGAACAAGTATGAATATAAAAAAGAAAAGATGGAAAGAGGAGAAAGGAACAGGGGACTTTATGAGGTTGTGATGCTACAGTCATCCTTCTTATAAAGGCTAAGTATCCGACACATTTTGCACTTATACCTAACGTCCACTCAGGGAAGGAACCACGCATTTGCCAAGCGTATTTCCTCTGTATGGGCATGAACACATGGGCAAACGTTGATTATAACGCAAAGCTACGAGTCAGCCTTAATGCTCCCTCACACATATGCACTTAAGGCGGGTGAAGGCTGATAAATTGGAAACATATGGAAGCTTATAGGTGCAACGCAAGGGCGAGTGTGGACAAGTCGTGTTTTTTCGTCATAAAGAAGGCGCCTTGGCGAATTGTACAACTCGACTTCGTACAGCACGCATAAACTTACATATGTTTTCAATCTATCAGCCTTTGTCCGCCTCAATTCGCGTGTGAGAAGGGCCTTTTTTTTTACATCAGTAGGCGTAAAATGGTGGTCTGCAGAGGACATCATTCCGTCAATCATGCTATCCCTTACAGATTGAACACATCAAACACGAGTATACGAGCATGATGAATCGAATATTGAAATACAAAGCTAATGGAATAATCGAGCAGACATGCTTAGAATAAACGTAAATCAAAGTAATTCAATTAGAAAAACGGGGTTTTCCCCAAGTTGCCGAACGTGTCAGTATGAGGTCTTAAGCTGGGACTAAAAAAAAGTATAAATAAAAAAGAAGGGTTTTTCATCGGATAAAGGAACGTCAATTATAAAAGAATGGTCATTTTGGTAATCAAAGTACAATCGGCCTCTCGTGTGTGGTCGAGGAAACAGGAGGGGTGGGTAAAATAAATAAGTTGTACTTTTCATAGTATTTATTTCTATTTCCTCTAAAAGTTAAGCTGTAATAAAGTGTATCTGATGCTAAAACAATTGATAGTTTGTAATAAAACTAATAACAATAATCATTCAATGGAGAAGGCGTTTAGTTTTGAAAATATAGATTAAAACTGATAAATTACCATAATAAATCAAAAGTTTACAGAAAGCAACATTAGGACGGGCACAAAACAAAAACAAAAACAAAAACGGGCACGCTTTCTAGAAGGCAAAAGCAAATTATATTTTTGGTGTGTAGGTGAACTGATCACTGGTTGAAGACGCAAAGTTGTACACCAAAATTGTTTCTTATATCCATGCCTGCTACATATGGAAAGCATCATTCCTCTTTAATAGAAGTCTCATCATTCTCGCATCAGGATCATCATCATCAACATCTTTCATCCAGGAGGGAATTGGGCCGTAATATGGTCGACGTTTACGAACAGGGCCTGTCCATCATAAAGCAAGTCGAGAAGAGAAGAAACATAACTTGGGGCGGACTCCGGGTTTTTCCATGGGAGCGGGAAGGAAAATTTGGAAAAAAGATGGGGCTAAAATGAAACAAGAAAATGTTTGGTTTCCCAAGGATACCTTATTTGGGGAAGAATTGTGTCTGTCGGTTGGATTATTTGTTGATTGATGCTGTTGTTGTTTTTTTGATAATTTGGTTGATTTATTTATTTTTTGATATAAGTCACGTAGCATATAAGACGAAGAGCGAACAGACCATGCAAAGACAAAGCTTATTTTAAAATAAGAGTTGTATGTATCGACTCTTTTGCTTTAAACTATTTTTTTTTTCAGTTGTATATTACACGGTTATTTAAATTCTTAGCTGTGATTTAGTTTATGTTAAAGTTCAAACTGAAAGTAGCAAAGAAAAACAGATTGGCCATTTTAAGTCTGGGGATCGAGGGCAACCGAACAATTAACCAAATGATGGCCCTTCCTTCGTTACCCTCACCCCCCCCCCAGTCTGCAAATATAGACTGAATGGTATGACCGAAATCCAATGTTCTGTGCCTACAGACCCCCCCCCCCCCCCCCCCCCCCCCCCCCTTCTCTCCCTTCTCTCGCCCATGGATCCGCCAATGCAATCACATAGAGAAGAGGGGTAGCCGAGCAAGAGGATAAGAGTCATAAGCAGCCTCGGATCGGTTCAATAATCGACTGCAATGAGCGATAAATTAGATCATATCAGAGAGGAATGCGGGGAGCATCGCAAACAAGATTGTGTAAAGATTGTTCGGCTTACACCTCGTGGGCGGCCAGGGACAATGTATGTAGGTCCTCGTATGGCGTGCCGTTTGTGACAAATACCATCAAAGAAACGTCACATCAATCGAAAAAAAGTCACTTCAATGATGTTTAAAATCAAAGTTTATTTAACATAATCTATTTCCGGAATATTAAGTCGAACGCCTCAATTCAATTTTCCTATGCAATGCTAATTCAAATCGGAACCAGTTTGTTATTGTTTTGTCCGCACAATTGAAGACACGGCGTACGGCTCTATTGTCCATAAGCGACTTTATTTTGCGGAAATAGTTAATGTCGTATTCATATAACATCGATGAAGATAGGAGTATTATAAATCAAGGAAACGTCATATATTGAATGGAAGTCACTTCGATAGTGTTCAAAATCAAAGTTTATTCATACTGTCGTGCAAACTCTTTTTTGATCGATGCATCTTTGTGCATTCAGCTCAAGGACAAACGTTTGATCTTATAGACCATGGAAGGAACTGTCCATTTATCTGAATATGTTGGTATTCTGCACAAAGGAAAAGCTGAAACTTCCAAATCGATGAAGTGACTTTTCTCCGATCGTTGTGACTTCTGCTCTCATCGATGTTTTTATGTCACTTACGGCGTGCCATAGGTTAATGTCAACTATTTCGATCGAAGGAAAGTCTTCTCAAATACCCCAAAATACATCGATTGAGGAAAATGTTGTTCGATTGTATTAACAAACTTTGATTTCAAACACTATCAAAGTAACTTTCCTTCGATCGTTGTGACGTTTTTTAAACCGATGTGACTTTTTTTAATCAGTGTAACGCTTATTACATCGATGTAACTTCTGGTTTGATCGATGTTATCTGTCACTAACGGCATGCCATACCCCTTGCTCGGTAGTTCATCCAATTACCACGAACTGTCATGACTGTAGATGGCAGATGATGATATGACGGGCTAGAGAAATGTGAAAGAAGTGCGAAAGATAAAGAGATTGGGTTTGCCAGGGATAGCGAGGGAAAAATGACAGGCCTAGAAATAATGACAATATTGGAAAGGTGCGCCTTATAATGTTCCCTTTCATACTCAGGTCAGATTTTCACATGTGTAAACGAATATGCTTTATAAATCACTTCTTATGTACACTCACAAATCTACGAACAACTGGGGTGTGTTTCATAAAGCTGTTCGTACATCTACGCACGACTCTACGAACAAATGGAGGTTATATCCTGAATGATAACCCCCGGCGCTTAATTGCTCCTGAGAAAGGGCCAACAGTCTTTTTCAGAGCCGTGTGTACATCTACGAACCGACAAATTTTTGGGTTAATCACCGGTGAAAAGAATTGTTGTATCCGTATCAGACTTCAATTTTGATTTTTTTTTCCCTAATTGCTCTTGAACCTATGGACAATAGATATTACTTTAAGGTACTGGAATAACATTAAGGTAAAGAAATTTAAATATGGGCAGCCAACCAGTAGAACTGAATGTGCAGTCATAGTATAAACGAGGACCAAAGAGATATTCTCTGATCCATCCCTATAGTAATAAGATCTCAACTTTCGCTGGGATTCTGTCCTTTTTCATTTCTTTGTTTTTAGGGGAATTATAACCAATGTGTCAAACCTTATATGAGCAGTGCCGTATTAGAATTCGCTCAAATTAAAACAAATCTTAAACTCAAAGAAGAAGCCCAATATCCTGGCAATAAAGATCCTCTGACTATTCCCATCTTGTTTCTGTCAAAACGACACGATCGGAACCCTATATGGCTAATAACAATGCAATTTAAAGGTATCAAGCACCGGATATTGTATACCAGTAATCAGATTCGTTTAATCTTGAAAGGTTGTGAAGATGACAAATATAAGTCGGAGTAGGATCCATTCTCCATCCAAGATGGGTCTAAATATCGACTCACACCTTTGCGTTTTTCCTTCTTGCGTCGATCCAGCGTCTTTAAAAATTGAAAAACGTTTCCTGGAAGCACAAATACGCGGATCATACGGTGGACTGATGTTCCGCGTGTGCGTATGCTCATTGCTCATTGAAGGCAAGCCAGATGTCAGTCCACCGTCTGATCGGCGTATTCTGTGAGCTCGGGGAGCGTTTTGATTTTCAAAAAGGCTGTGCCGATGCAGACTTAGGGGATGTTGCTAAAAATCAACTGCAAATCATCTACAACTTTGAAAGTTGCAACGTGCATTTTCATTCTCGCGTAATTGTGCACTTCTAACAAGACGCGCACGAAACAATGATTTTGATTGGCGCGTTTCGATCACTTGCAACTTGCGATCAACTGCAACTTTTGAACAACACCCCCTAAGAACGCAAAGGTGTGAATCAGTCTTAAGATGGGCATAATTAGGAAAGAGTCATCTTCTATCACTCATCTCGATCAATCTCAATATTCTTGACCGTTCCATTCGTAATTGCCCCATCCCCAAGCCACTCATAAATATCGTTAATCACGGATTCCGCTGCCCGGCCACGAATGGAAGTATTTTGCATCACTGTGCATAATGAAGATCGCCTTTATTACCACAATCATCATGAAATCTTACCAAATAAATTAAACTGGATATATTTTTTTCTGATGCTGTGATATTGATGATGATCAGTTATAGTCATGATCATAAAAGTAGTGTGAAATGAGCTGAGGTATTTAGTTTATATTGCTTTACATGTTTAAAGCAGAACATGTGCAAAACGGGGTAATATTTTTACATGCATTCTGGAAGTGTTTCCATATACAATCTGGGAATGTTACACATTTATGACAAGCACAGCACATTCCTACATGGTTAACCCATGATGCCATGATGTCATCAAATTGGCAACATCTCTGGAAATTTCCACTGATTTGCCCATTTGTTCCAATCTTTGAAAATTCATATCTTGTTTATTACTTGTCCGATTTTCTTCAAACTTTTTTTGTCTTACTCACCAATTTCTTCTTCTTCTGTGAAAAGATATCATTTTGGGGTAGAATTTTTTTTTTTAAGTATTTGACCGTCTAAACACGCATGGGACACGTTTGGTTAAGGCTAGAATGCGCATACGTCGAAGACAGGCAGAACGTATTTATATGCCCTTCTGTGCACATAAACTGTCAAATAAATTCGAGCACATGCATTCGTTGGGTATAAATTAAAATATATGGATGATTAGTTAAGTCGGTAATTTCTGATCTCGCTACATCGTGTCGCAGTTGATGCAGAGCTTGAGTGTACCACAACTGACAGAGCGCTACATCAGAAAATAATTGCCGGTTTTGTGTCAATCATATTTAAATTAGACTTGTCGGATTTCATATCAAGGTGTAAGGTCAAAAGACTATAATTTGTGAAATAAAAAATGACTCAAACTTAAGGGATAATTGATAAGTTCTTACAAAGGCAAGAAAATGGCATCTCGCCTTCAAAATCTTTTCAACGTGCGCTGTCCAAGCCGTGGTGTGAATTATGGCAAATAAAATGTTTTCTTTAACATAGAATTTGGCGAAAACGCATTCATTTATTCTAGGCACAAACTTCGCAAAAATAATCTTGAGATGACTTTTGAATAACTAATTTCAACAAAGTGGTTGTCCTACGAGGAGTGACACGAACTACATGCACGTAGAGCACATAGCCAGGTATCATGAATTTGTATTTCTTTATTCAAATCTCTGATAGAATCTGGTCACGTTTTAATGTACACATAAATGCAAATTGCTTTATGCTTATTGGTACCTACAAATAATGAATTCCAAGAAATCAATCATATTGTGAGTGCGTCAAAAATATAATCAGACTTGTCTAATGCGTCTTTTCTGCAACATGCATTTTGTTCATTTTTATGAAAAGTTTACCGTCACTATTGTTTATTTGCCAATTTCAATAAAGTCAATGGTGCAGCAATTAAATTACAGACATGGAAATGAATATTACATTCATTTCCCTAAATGATAAATACGTCTTTTGTTTTCGTTTAAAACATAGATAATTTAAAAACGTTTCGACGTGTATAACATCAACATTTTTAGACACGATGTGGACTGTTTTAGAGGGGTTCGGTCGAACTGATATATCCATGGTCGAACGCAGACAATAGATCCGTACACCATGTATTCATCAACTGTGCGGACACGGCAGTGACAGGCCGGTTCCGATTTCGGTGGCATTGCGAGCACCATTGAAATTGCGTTCGACTTGACTTTTCGAAAATGGTGTATGTCGTGTTCTATTTACTTGTTTTGTATTTTATATGTATACTGTTTGTTTGTATTTCTATTGAGGACCCCGATGGAAATAAGCCTTTCGGCTTTCATGGAATATCCTTGTCATGGTATTTTTCTTGCATTATGACGTATAAAATCAACTCAAATCAAATCAAGACTTCTTCTCTTCCCTTCCCCCCCCCCCCCCCCCCC
>BQKZ01000997.1:19729-45819 GCA_036244855.1 Temnopleurus reevesii
AATATAATTATTATTATCTTTACATATACCAGAAGGCTGGTCACTGCTTTGCGCAAGCGTAAAATTGAAGCCGTACAATATGGCTTAATATTGTACGGCTTAAAACGCTCATATTGATAATAATAAAAAATAACGTACTCATCCAAATATAAAGTATAGAATGCAGTTTTGTAATCATCCATCAAAAACAAGTGAAACTGCACATTCCTTTTAATATTCACAGAATTACGCTAAAAATACGTTATTTATCATTGCACGTGGGACTGTCATGTATTCAGAAAATAATGATATCATATGATCTCAATGATAATAACCATATTTTCCAATATATCGTATAGGTCTTAGGGCATTGTGATTATCATAAGTTACATCACCTGATCACGATGAATTTTATTTCCGTTCTCCCCTCTTGACCAAACAACAATATCTCTACAAATAGGCTTTTGACATGGCGCTTAAATGCAAAATAGTACACTAGTATGTATTTTCTTTGTAATTTATAGAAGTCTTACTACATGAACATTAATGTGACACAGGAAATATTGTTGCAGTATGAATAGGGTAGGACTATATTTAATGTTCTAGAGCCCTTTCGAAGTATTGAATGCAGGTTCTTCATTGTCTGATTGTGTCTATGCTGTTCATTCTAATGGTTCCTATTAAAGTTTGGTAATCCTTTCAGCAGAAGGGACAAATTCCTCGGACAAAATAAACAGCTTCATTCAAGCATTCACAATAGCTTCGTGATCTCAAATCAAAGTCCCAGGTTTGACTCTTGTCCAACATTCTTTCAGCAAAATAAGAACGATGGAAATTTCTTTTTGTGTCCATGTAACGATTCCTATTGCTGAAATGGAGGTTGTTTATTTTGTCCCGTGTCTTTGATCCTTTATGCTCACGGTGTATTTTCACTTTGTATGTCACCCGCGGTGCCACTGACCTGACAACTCGTCACAGACATCACCACCCCGTCCTCCACTTATATCCATTTTCAAACGTTGAAGAAGCACAATTGACCCATTTCGCTCCTCAAGGGAACCCAAGTTGAATTCATATCAAATCTGACGCTGCATATCAAACCTCTGTGAAATAAGTCTAAATGCCGGCTCACACCTTTGCCTTTTTAGCTTGAGTCGGCCCAGCGTATTTGACAATTAAAAACGCTCCCAAGACGCACAAAGACGCAACATACGTTGGACTGACGCTCGGCATACGCTCCGTGAGCGCAAGCCGAACGTCAGTGTACCGTCTGATCAGGGTATATTACGGAGCTTAAGCAAAGAAGACGGAAGGGCCGTTCAGGACGTTATTTCTCAAGCGCGGGAAAATCTATCGGGCCGCTAAGGTTGAGAACGCCCGCTAGATTTCCCCGCGCTTGAGAAATAACGTCCTGATCGACCCTTCCGTCTTCTTTGCTTGAGCTCTGTACTGTGATGTGCTCCGGGAGCGTTTCTAATAAAAAAAAACCGCTGGACCAACACAGGCTAAAAACACAAAGGTGTGAATCGGCCTTCACCTGGCTTTTCCTTAATATAATAAAGGATTCCCGAAAGATGATTTCAAAAGCAGCTATTAGCCTAAAATGCACTCATAATCCATTAGCACGGGTGTATAGGTATAGGATAGCCGGTGAGGGATCGAGGGTATAGAAATGTAATCCGCAATGATGTTATTGTTTTACGTCGCAGCATATGCTCAGGGGGAGATGCAGGAGTGATGATTATATTCGTTTAACGCGCCAGCAAAAAAAAAATGTGAAATGATGGTAGAAAAAGAAGGTGTCTATCATTTTTTTTTAAACTGACCTCATGGAAATAAGATCACGAGGGTCTGTGTGAAATATCACTAAGTAAACATACATGTACGATTGATTTATCATTAGTATGCGCGCAATCTGGTTTTACAGACCAGGAAGGGGGGGGGGGGCAATTTCAGATTTTCCGTAAATCGTGTCCATATTGAAGATAGAAACGATATCTATTACATAACTCCAAACTAGCCATAAACATGATATTTATTTATTTATGTATAGTTTATACATATTGCCTGTGAATGATATTACTGGGCACTCCCACATTATATAGTTATTCTACATTTAATCGGCGGGGTGGGGGGCGCACTATTTTGTTGGTTCATTTGGTCCGTTGAAATTCAGCTGAATGGCGTCAGTTGTCAATTGTCGACATTCGTCTTCGTGCATATAAACCTCTCAAAAAAGTTTGGAAATATAAGTTTACGGACACATAGCAAAAATATGGGAAATTAATTTCCATATCAAGCAATGTCACCGAAAAGAGTGATCAATTACCCAAAGAATGACATATCAATTATTTTCAGATTTTATTTCACGGCTATGCAGTTCCCTATAAAATTGACAAAGGTATATATGAGAGTAAAACCCGCAAAATTTGTAATTGACTTACTGTAGTGTCACCATTAAAATGTGGCTTTAAATGTATGCAAGAGCAGGAAGAAACAATTCATTAAAGAGTGAAATAATGAATAAATTAGGTTTTTTAGGTGAAATTTTTAGATTGTTACCATTCATTGTAATAAACATCTTTACAAGTTGATTAGCATTGATTATTCGTTATTTTATATATCGATCTATCCATTCACATGCTTGTATCTATTTAAATCCATAGTTTAACAACGTGACTACAATAGAACAATCACTGATTTGCAGCTCTTGCATCCATACTTTTTTTTTACTTCAAAGGGAACTTCTCAGCTGTGAATTAACCTCTGGAAACAAGTGAGGTGTCATTCTTTACATAATAAGATAAAAATAGATGATAAAAACACTCTTTAAAGTGATATTACTCGACATGGAAATAGATTTCCCATATTTTTGCTATTCATCCGTAAACTAAGATTTCCAAACTTTTTTGAGGAGTTTATATAATTGTCAGTCAGTTCGTCAAAGACTTCGAGTCGTATTAAACATTATATCTCTGTATACACTAAGAGAAAAGATTTCAACTGTGCACCTAACGCAACACTGGTAGCACCTTTTTTTCTTAAAGGTGCATATTTTTTTTAAATCAAAACGAATGATCGCTTCATTCTGCGTCAGACGATCGACCGACTGTCGTTGTGATGGACATTAAGACATTATAACTGTCGTTAGTGACGAGCGGATACTTTGACATATTTTCACTGGAAACACGATATAACCTATTTCCGCAAAATTAAGTCAAACGCCAATTCAATGATATTTCGTAATGCTATACACACAGTTCAATACACGACATACGGATCTATTGTCCAATTACCTATTTTATTTTATGGAAATAGTTTATATCGTGTTTGGAAATGGCTTGTCAACAATTACGTAATACACGGAATTTATGATTGATATCCTATCAATCCGTCCATCGATCGAAATCAACAAGCAGCTCAGTCGATAAAGCGTTTGGCTTGTAGTGAATTGATCCCTCATGGCGTGGGTTCAAAACTCCACAGCTGCCGCTATTTTAAAAAATTCTATAAACCCGTATGTATGTTGAAAATAAATATTGTATCTTTATGAGAAAAACATAAAGAGGTGCTCCCAGTGTTTAAATGTGCAACAATACATTTTCTTCTAATTGTCTACGCTCAGACTAGGTAGTTTGCAACGAGTTATCATTGTGCAAATTTGAGATGTTTTAAAATTTTGAAATGAACTTTGATAACAGTTAGATGGCATAAATTCGTTCACCAGAAATCAGCAAAATGCAACATGATATTTTGACAGTGAAGGTACGGTATACATTATAATTTTGGTTAAGTTATTATTAATTCAACCCTAGATTTTTCAGTACCAACTCGTTAAACTTTGAAGAGGGTAGTCGAGTAGTATCACTGCGGTTAGGGTTGAAAGAAAAAAAGAATGTAATTAATTTCAAGTCCTCTTAATTCGTTATCTTCAATTTCAAAGGATCATACAAACGCCCACATAATCCACTTCTAATGGGCGTGCACGCAAAATATCGCTAATTAATCCTTGATCTTAACCATTTCTCAGTGTATAACAAAGCTTTTTCAAAGATCATTAAGTGAAAAATGGATTTTAAAGAGATGGTAAATAAACAACACTTGAACCCGAAACAGGATTTTTTAAACTTGAAAAGTACATCGATAATGAATAAAAGTAAATAATTCTGAAGTTTTACGACAACAAAAGAATGTAAACATCCTGATTGTTTACCTACCCCTCCCCAGCCCCCCAATCCTCCCCCTCCCCGCCACCACCACCCATTTATGTTATTTTATGTCGGGTCAGTTATCTTTGTCATACCTCATGCAATCTCGTCGGTAAAGTCCAGTTCTGTTCATGTAATCCGTCCCTACGTTAACTTCAGCTTTGTTGCTTTGTTGTTTAGACGAAGAGAAGTGTACATAATCATATATAGATTTCATTGTTTGCGGGTTTTTTTTTAATAATTGAATGATCAGTTTGGGAAAGAGGAGGGATGGTGCTTCGGATATTTGAAAACTTTGTTAGCTGCAATTAACACTTTTCACACAAGACAATTTTAAGTAGATTCTTTATCATGGTAAAACTATGGTCCACTAACATCAACCAAGAAATGATAATTATGTTCTTTAGAAAAAAAATGACGACAGGCATCGTGGGTTGTTTTTTGTCACCAGCGCCGCACACCAATCTTACACGCAAAATCAATGGGAATTACAATCGCATGCAAGTGCGAAACGGAAACGCCCTTGCCCTAATTCCGAATGATGCGGGACATAACATCTCTGGCCCGTAAGAGTAACGGTTGGTTGGCCTTTGGTTGTGACACCCAACATAGAATTGTCAAAATAAGTGCAAGAATCATCTCCCAAATTCTAATTCATTCATTCTTACACGTGTAAAACAATTTGTGAAAATATCAGCCCGTTCCATAGTATTTTTTTTTCATCCTGACATTTATAGATCTACATAATACCTCCGTTATTCATTACCAGATTATTCATTACAGTGCATTCTTTTCAGTACATGTATAACCTGGTTGTGAATGAGAGAAGTATAGTGTTGCTTTCATAACCGTGTTAACATGACAAGTTCATCTACATAACTTCATCTACAAACAACGACGTGGTCAAAATCTCCCAGCGAATTACATTGAGACCTAAGGGCCCCTTCAATACAAACGATTATACAAGGTTGTATTTCAATTCCAAAATGAATTGTCAACAGGAGTGTTTGGGTGTGTAAAAAAAAATCGTTATCTAGCTTAAGCAAATGTACTTTGCAAATTTGCTCCTTGTATTTACCGAATAAAAGTGCAAAAAAGTCATGCACTGGATATCTCATCATTGGTAAGGTATACATTACAATTAATTTAAAGCTTATATCGTGTATTTGCAAATAACTTAAATTAAAAAAAAAAGTGATTATGACTGGGATAGATGTTGAAAATAATACAAAGACTTGTACTGACGAGGGAAATTCAACAAAGTAAATCAAAACTAGTCACTACGTTCTTTGTCACCCTAACCAACACAGAACGCAGCATAATAATTTTTTTTCAACTGAAGCCTAATTTGTCATTACACGATTTCTTGCAAAATCATTGGCACATATTGATTTTGTTAAATCTTACAGTTTTGACCATCCTTTCCATCTTCTTTAATTTTGGTGAACATTAGTTTTAGTTCAATACCTAAACTAGATATTAATAATGATAATAATGAACGGCGTTTATATAGCGCTTGTCAACTCTTTATGAAGAATTCTTTAAGCGCTCTACAATTGCAGCATTATTACCATGGCTTTAGCCCGGCAGCCACTTCATTAGCGCACTTGGCGTTTCAAGGATTAAATATTCCTACCAGGTACCCATTCACCTCACCTGGGTTGAGTGCAGCACAATGTGGATGAATTTCTTGCTGAAGGAAATTAAGGCCCTGGGTGGGACTCGAACCTATGACCCTCTGGTTGAAAGGTGAGAGTCATGACCACCACACCTACAGACTAATCCTTTATATTGAGTAACACAACATGTCAAAACAACACCAGTGTAGAATGAAATATATTACAAGAACGCTAATCCAGGTGTTAATAAAATACATTTACTCCCTTCCAGTGTGAGATTCAAGTCAATTTGATTCCTTGCCGGTGTAACCTTAACAATTTTCTGGTCGGTGCTAAATTAACACTCTGGTTTTGCTGTGTAGGTGTTTTTCCCCGAGTGATATTGCAAAACATGTGAATAGATATGTTTTTCTAACATTAGATTATACAATAATAATTTTGTATAATAAAAAGCTATCTCATAGTGCATCTCGATTCGCGGCAGAGGCTTTACTTGAAATAAATCATACGAAGATAGAAATCAAGCTTTGATTGCAATGCCAGCAGCAGAAGCAGAAGCAGTTACCAAATACCTCTAGGAGTTTGAAGACAGCGGTCATTCGTCTTTCCGCTCGTTTGCCATTTAGTTTTCAATTTAATACCTGGAATGAGTTCTCATTTCGTCTAATGTTTATAGCAATTCATCTTTCTATATAAACACAACAAAAAGCCCCCCCCCCCCCATCCCCATAATTGAAAGTATTATAACTCTTTTTGTGAGGAAGTGTCTGTTAAAACTTCTGCAGGTAATGTTTATCAATTTTTCCTAGCCTATAATTATTAAAATTTCATTTCATATTCGACGTTATAGAGAATGGAATTTTTTTCATGAAACGTATTACTGAGCTGACAAATCATCTTTCTCTGACAGATATCATAGTAACAATAAAAAAAAACCCTGCTCCTTATTTGCGAAAAAAATGATAACTTAATTTCATTTGCCAGCATTGTTAAATCTGTCTCCTATGAAATATTATCCAGTGGACCTACATTTTCACCGTCCCTTTTGGCTACATTCTTGCAAACTTGTCAAAATTATGTTATAAAATTTGTTATGATGCTGCCGAAGCTTACATCCATATGCACAATAAACGTGTATATTTAATACATTGTAACCTAGAATACTTCTCAGTTTTCTTATATTTCAAATAAGGTTGGGAGACGTAGAGTAGATATGCAGCCTTTTTAATATGGCACGTGGATTTTAAGGAAACGGTCTCCATGTAACAAAATGCAAATAAGAATAACGATGATTAATGAATAATAAAATCTAATTTTGAAACGTTCTTTATGTCATGTGTTAAAATATCGAGTCATCGAAAAACCATTCTACATTAGAACTAGAAATTGACATGGTTCTACAATTCTGTTTTGTGATAGACATAATGTGTTAATAGCGCATCATCACGTCCATATAATATGATGCATGCTACAACTTCATATACTTGTCATCGCACGATAATACCTAATGCCACAAACTCGTTCGTATGCAGTTACAGCGTCAGTTCGAAGTATCTAATCAATTGGAAGATATATTTGAAGGTATAAATCAAATATTAAACTAGCTGATGTGTTCATAAATTGATTTACATGCAGAATGTTGACTGTGTAATTATGACATGTGCATGAATAAATTTGCAAATTTCCATGCATACCGTATAGATGTGGGAAACATTTTTATATGATTTTCGAACGTATCCTGGCATAGAGGCTCACGTATTATGCGCTATGTAAGCATAAATTATTATTATTACCCTTATAAGGCGTCTCCACTGGGCTTTTACAAAATCATAGCGACCGCAATTTCACACATTATCGATAGGAGAAACGATCGAGGGATATATTGGCCATAGATCCCTCCCCGAAAAAATCCCATAGGAATTACACGCATTCTCGAAGGGCGGCTTTTGGCTTTTATATCCCTCTATCCGGGAATTTTCTGTACCCAAAATAGATTTCGGTATCGAAAGGTATCGATATTATCGATAAAATTTGTGAATTTTCTCACGCACGTACGTCATCGTAAACAAACATGGCAGCGCCGAATTTGAACCGATTTGCGGACTTAAACGACCAGCAATATCAATCGATTTTACAAGATAAGGACTCAAATAGAACTAAACAGGCGACAAAAGGATCTGTTAAAGTTTTCAGGGATTACCTCGCTGAAAAAAGGAAACGAGATTGAATTTCAGAGACTGAAAAAGTGTGAAATTGCACCTCTTCTCGCGAAGTTTTATGTTGAACTTGAAGTAAGGAGAGTGGACCGATCTCATTACAAGACGACGTCTCTCAACTCCATTCGAATGTACGGTACAGAACAGATGCAGCCAAGTTATGTGCATTGGTAAGTTCACTAATTGTTTACGGATAATAATTAAAATAGTGACTGGCTTTTCGGGAAATATGACATAAAGTGCCCTCACATGCACCATATTGCCCTCGTCTTACGACTCGGGCAATGATGATACCAGTTCAGGCACTATATGTCATATTTCCCTCAAGGCCAGTCACTATTATTTAATTATTATTATTATATTCCAGATTGGAAGTGACAAACGGAACCCATCTATGCGGTCAGCACCTTTGCAGCTCATCGGTTTTATCCTCCACTGCTTTGGAAGCTAGGCGAAGAGAATTCCCGGTCATACATGTGAGTGATCTGAATTCCCCTTGATTTTGCATGTGAGTTGGTATGATGGTGCTGGTGGAAAAAAAATATACTCACTGTGTATTTTGCACTATTTAACCCATGTCTGGGTCGATTTCAATCGAAAAAAAAACTATGACCACACTTTAATTTATTATTGTAAAATTGGATTGTGTGGATAGTTTTATCGAGTCTCTCAAGGTAAAGGCAACTCCGAATTGTCACCTCTCCCAAAGCTAATCCATAACCTTCATACACTGACAAAAACACCCGTGCAGTGCAAAGACATACATCTTGCCAATCATGAAATGACAATGAATAAATTAACCCAGAGAATTATACAGATTTGGGGAAAGAGATACATCACAAAGAAAATGTGAATTCAATTCTAAAGTAGAAATAACAACATGGATTCGTGAAGTGAAAATATTTACCCTCACCCTCCAAATGGGTTTGCATTGTGACTGTCTTACGAATAATTAGAGCAGTGACGATTGTTTATCCCCGAGGAAACATTGATTCTTCTCCCAAATGAATTTACTCGTGAGGTCATGCATTGATGAAATTAAGCTACAACTCCCAGGGCAGGATGCATTATAAGACAAAAAACACCATCTCACAAAATCCTTTTAGCCTGTAAGCCACCCGCAGCGTCAATACTTGCCAACACTTCCGAACGCCGGGTTTTTTTTTTTAATCGTAAGATTACCTGTAGGCTTCTTCAATTAATAATCGTGTTCCCATTTGTCTTTAGTGATACGCGTATAAATTTGCTGTGAGGATTGAATACTATTTTTAAATGCGTGTTTACAGTTGACATAAGGGATAAACTTAGTTGGGACATGTCAGGAAACTAGTCATAATGGTTTTATCATAAAAATGTGTTGTCTCGAATCCTCTACTACAATGGGGTAAACTTAGAATGATTAATAAATCATGCATTTTATTCTCAACATTTGAAATAATGGCTAGTAAACTTGTAAGTTATCTTTAATGTGCGTTTATTTGCATCTGTGTTTTTTGTTTTGTTTTGTTTGGGTGTTTTTTTACATACTTTAAGCAGTTAAGCATTATAGTGAAATATGATTAGATATCTTGTGGAAATATTATCCTTATATTAGTTACTTTAAGAGGGTAAGAAAAAGAATTAACGTATTATACATTGACCTAAATTTAAACCATGGAGAACAATAATAAACAATCGGAATATGCCATTTCATAACTATATGGCTATCAAAACAGAAAACGGATTACATGACCTATGATTTCAACTTTTACACATTCTAATCAACGATGTTTAGACTCGTGTAGTGTGATATTGGAAATGATTCGAAGAAAATGAATTTTGTTTTTATTCATATTTAAACGCGTTTATATGTGTTCTTTGCACGTTGCATCTTTAACTTGCAATGTACTACTTGAATTATAGTTTTTATTTCTTCCCGGAACAACACAAACTCCTTTCTATCATGTGTATCTTACAATGCGCCGGTTACAAGATTGCAAATGAGTGAATGTTTCGTGGTTGCACGAGAGATATACCCGGGGAGTTGAAACTTAGACAATGTTTTTTTATTCGTGATTTATATAGAGCAGAATTGTACAACGTGCTGAAGTTTTCATTCAATGAATTGACAAAATTTTGTTTAATGCCCGCACTTTCCAAATGCAATGTCCATGTATGCGTATCACCTTACATATTAACCTTGTGTTATGGCACGTAGTTTAGAAAGGTAAACAATGCTTAAAACCTATATGACATGACCATACATCTAATGATTCTAAATCGTAGCTGCTAAGAATTTGACCTAAATTTGGTATTAACATAGACGCCTACTAGCATACCGTGAATGAAATCTAGTTTTCGTAATGACAAGTAAACTAATTGTCACATAACTGCAGAAATACTTGAAAAAGATGGTCAAAACTAGGAGTAAATACCTGTGCAAAATGATGTTGCAAGGAATATACATAATTATAGAGTTTTAAGTTTAATCAAAATAGAAAATGAACTTTGGGGTACATATAATATCACACTGCCCCGCGTGCTGCTTTCTATGTCTTTGTATGTTGGCTAAAGTTCAAAACCATCAGTGACTTAAATTATTTTGAACAGTTTTGAAATACTTTTTCAAACATCTATTCAACACAATTCTTCATGTGTATTCCTTTCACTATCTATCACAGTCCTCCGTACCCATTTTCCAAAGCAAAGCTATTTGCAGGTATCTGATGTTAGTTTGAAGGTTAGTAATATTACCTTTATATCTTTGCAAATATTTTGAATTTCACAGATGTAACAAATAAAACAATGGCATCGATGGAGAGCGTCAACTTATTAACAATGTGCACATTGATCAGATGCTTCGTATGTACATGAATAATGAACGCATTCTAATGCAACAGTATAACACATATAATGAGGGTTAACTTTAGACTTGTGTAGTTCACGATGATTTGCGGAATTAAATGGATCAATCAAAATGTTTACCAAATTGTATTGTATAATATTATTTCACGAGCAAGGGCATCTATTACTTTCTTTTATATCATTATATCAGCGAGTTTATTTTCGAGCCAGGCAATAGCAAATACTATTGAATGGCTCAAAAAACAATGTAATTATGATTTTATCATCACTTTGAGCAGAAGGGACAAAAGACTGTGACAAAATAAACAACCTCATTCAATCATTCACAATAGCTTCATGATTACAAGTCCAAGGTGCGACTCTTGTTCAACATTTTCCACAGAATAAGAACTGTGGAAATTGTTCGTGTATCCATCTAGCTAGTTTTAATGCTTGAATAGAGGTTTGTTTATTTTGTCTCAGGCCTTTGCCCCTTCTGCTCACTGTGAAGATTTCAATGATCCTTTAATATTTAGTGATATAACCAAGAAACGTGTTCTATGTTTATGAATATCCCATTCATTCAAAGGATCCTATGAAATTCATGAACGCAAACGTAAAGATTTTAAACACCCTTGAGGCTGTGAACACAGATTATCAACCAAAATATTTCTTTTTCATTATATTATGAAAATTAAAGGTATTAATTCCACAAGGAGGTGGAGGTTATATATGATCAATAAATGAATTATGTTAGGGAGTTAATTTATGGAAATGTTTAGTGTGGCAATGAAATTTAGGTGATGTTGCAGGGCTTCGCTTGATATTGGGTAAAGTGTTAGGTTCCCCTACATACTTTTTATATGTTTCTCCTTATATGCCTAAAAAATATACATCTGTATATACAATCGAATGTTCAAGATATATAAATAATCAGTCATCAAATCTAATTTCAACTGCATCGGATATAAAAAATAAATAACCATCCAGTGGTGTCCGTTAAATTGTTCAATTTAGTCTTTCATTTACAAGTCTTCAAGTCATTTTAACACCATTATGGTATGTGCAACGTGATGTGCTAGATATCTCTTTATACGAATGACTTTCGTACTTAGATCCGTCTTAATAGTGCTGTAAATGGACAACTTTATAAACATGTCAAGAAAATTGTCATCAATGATATACCTTATATTCCTCTTATTGATCTTCCTGGTAGAGATCCTCAATCTGTTAGCGTCTCCGTAACATTTCTTGAGAGTTCTGCGCCTATGAGAGATGGGTGGAGCCTCTGGACGGTACTTCCGTAACGCTGGAGGGCGAAAGGGAGTACGAGTTCGTCCGAAGTGACATCATTGTCCACGACTTCGCTGATGAGAAGTGTCGTTTCGCCGACGACGTCGCTCTGCAGCGAAGACAGCTGAAGATGTCGCGGAGGTGGCGGCGGTAGTTGGAGCTCATGACGAAGAGGATGATGGGGTTGAGGCAGGACCCGAGCATTGGCAGAAGGTAGTGCATATCGAAGAGGCAGAACATGGCAGGCTTACTGAAGATCTCGGGGTCGAACCCGAAATCGAACCACAGCACGAAGAGGAAATAGGGAAACCAGCAGATTGCGAAGACCACGGCTGCGATGAGGATGATGATGGCGAGACGAGTCCGTGATCGTATCCGTTTCTCATTTCCGCCTTGTCGAACGCGCGACTCCAGTTTGAAGGTTCCCTTTAAAAGAGCGATTGCTGTGAGCGAATAAAACACCGATATGATGAAGAGGGGTAAGACGTAGAGCAGGAGAAAGAGGGATAAGTAGTAACCCTTTGTTTCTGGGGTTTGAAAGGAGAGGGAACATCCGCCTGTGCTTATGGTGGAGAAAACGGTGGACGGAATGGCAACCACTGTGGAAATCACCCAGATTCCCGCGGCTAGTCCGAGGACTCTCTTCGTGGAGTCGCTCTGCCGCTGTTCCAGGGGTCGGGCAATGGCATAGTACCGGTCCGTGCTGAGAGCAGTCAGGGTTAGAACAGACACCCCCTGTGAGGTAAATTGCACCGCGTTCACAAAGCGACATAATCCAAGATCCCAGTTGAGCGAACCCGAGAGATAATTGGCAATGTAGAAAGGAACATTCAACGAGAGATACAGGAAATCTCCCAGCGAGAGGTTAAAAATCAGCAAGTTTGGTATGTTTCTCATGTCACGATTCCGCAAGAGTATGTAAATCAAGCCTCCGTTACCTAGGCTCCCTACAATGACGGTACAGATCATGAAAATAGGAGCAGCTAAAGATAACGGTGATTCCCCGCCCTGAGTATAGTTACCGCTGTGGTTTGAAAACGAACTGTACGATTCGTCGCCAGACTCCCCAAACTGGGCCATGGCGGGCGCTAAAATGTTGCGACACATGATGAGGCAAAGCTTCTTAAACGATCCGCACGCAAAGAAAAAAAAGTTTATCGCACTCAGTCAAACTCCGACACGGCTCGCGCGTAAACTTCGCCACACGACCCACTCAGCCAATCAATGCCCGTCAAATAGACGCTTAGGCAGTCCAGCGTTCGACTAATCTCTATCGACGCGTTTGATTGGTCGCCAAGCTATAATCGTCGTGTGTCTCAAGTACAGCTAATCCACCGCACGCTGGGTTGTATTATCGGGCAGATGCTCTCGGGTGTTTATTTCCAATATTTGCCTTGACTGTTGAATATACGTTTGGTTTGCGGTTTCACACAATCTTTCTCAGACGAAAATTATTCACCAAAATGGCTCCACGTTCAGAATGTCATTACCGATATCTTGTTGCGCGAAATAATGTATTATATTCACCAACCAGACATATGTATTGGTATTTGTGAAGTGTGCGTGTGGTCGCCTGTATGCTAGAGGCGAATATAATAAACATGAAATGTTAGTGCATCACAGCTCGCGTTTCCATTCAAATGCAAAACAGAACGAAGAGTTATGATCAGGAGTGTTTTAAATCCAAAATTCAAAGTCTCCAATCAGGAAAACATAGAATGAAAAGTTATTCCAAAGCTTGTCAAATTTAAATGTCACAGCACGAACATAGTAATTTTTTCATATGATAGATGAGATCGACAACTGGTCGCCTGAATGAGATTTGAGGCAGTAAAGAACAGATGTTAGAAGATAATCCACTGTAGATTCAGGATATTTCTGCGAAGAAAATGTTTTGTTATAATCGCTCTCCAAATGCCCAATAGTTCCACATCTTACCCTGAAAGCCGAATAAATTTTTCAAACCAAAATTGTCTTACATAATCGGCAAGTTCGTTAATTCGTACGAAAGCGGAAACCAATATGGTGCTGAATCAGTCTACATTGATGTCCAGTTAATTCAATATGACCAGGCAGCAATCTGAATATCTTGTTCGTTTCGGCTCATCGGTCCAACGATGCCAATTTGCGAAACAACCAATTAAGATTCAATGAGGCAAATCTAGGCTTTGACGAGTTTCGTGTAATGTTTGTCCCAGTTTTTCCTTTCCGACGATCACACTACTTTTCGCAAAAATGATTTCTCTTTGGGTACNAAAATGGCACCAGAATTTGTTAAAATCTGCATTTCTCAAGTCAATTATGAGTTTTGAGCAATTATTTTTGGCTGGACCATGCTTTGATACAGACTTGTCATAATTTATCTCAAAACCCCCAAATACGAAATCGTCGTCACCGCGGAGCGATCGCTAAAAGTTAGGCGGCCCTCTACTGTCTGACTTCTGGCAAAAGTGTCCGACAACTGGGTCCGCGCAAGCGTTCGGCGAATCCTTCGCTACGAACGATCTCCGAACGGGATAAAACTGCAATGTTTATCAAAATTATCGGCAGGAAACCGGCTTTCAGATGGTGGGTAAATATCCTACTAGAATTAAGGATTCGATTAATTATTTGCGAAAAACTGAAAAGTGTCTGACAACTGGCAAGTATACGGTATTTCCCGCTCGAGAATTTGTCAGTGAAATTCTGAAGAATGCGATAAGTATTCAGTATCTTTCAGGTTTGATGGTTATGATTCTGGATTTTGTGAATGCAGAAGTCGTTTATCACGTTTGGCGGATGATAAATGGTCCAATCTGTCGTCCAGTGACCTGTATTGAGGGAGGGGATATTGGATAGAAAGGAGACGGGTTCCAAAGGATAGAAAGTTTGAAAATAAGAATGGATGCGATGGAGAGATGGGGAGGGTCGGTGAGAAGGAGTAACAAAAAATACCGTAAAGGAAAATGAGAAGAAACAAAGAATTAGGAGTGAGAGAGAGATAAATATATACAAATTTAGAGAGAGGTAGAAAGACAGGTAGACAGAGGGTGGGCGATGAAAGGGGATAGGAGAATTAGAGAAGGGGTTAGATAAAATCGTAATAAAGGGGAAATAGATATACGATATAAAAGTAGGAAATTTGATTAGGAAGGAATAGGCAAAATAGCGTGGAGGAAAGTGAGAAGCATAGAAAATGATTTAAAAAATGAATGAATGAAAGGGAGAGAGAGATAGAAGAAGAAGAGAGGGAGAGAGAGAGATAGAGAGAGAGAGAGATGAAGAGAAAGAGAGCAAAGGATAGAGAGGAAGAGGGGAGATTAAAAAAAGAGAAAGAAGAGGGAGGATACAATGAGTAGAGAAGGTGGATATTGAATTGAGAAAGAATTGAGAGGATGGGAAAAAGAGAGGAAAAAACAATGAAATGAACGTGTTAGTTGGACATTTTGCTAGGGGTATATATATCAGAGGATGTATGTTGTGAATAACCGGGGAAGCGTTCAATCTAACTTCTAATTTCGAAACTTTTTTTTCAATTTAGAGGTCTTTCAAGAAAGCCAACAGTTGCACGTGATCTTTGCTTCTTGAAAGTATTCTCTTTTCCGCACGTGGGCTGTGGGCCAATCAGAACATCATTTTCATTTTATGATCAACAGCAAATCAACCTTTATCCAATAAAAAGTGTTATTATGGTTTGTTACCGTTCTGTGCACTTTAGTGAATTACAACAGGCATCATTGGCCAGTATCCACATTGATCCATGGACGTGCTACATTGTGGTGGAAGGAGCACGTCAAGGCCGATTCACACCTTTGCGTTTTTAGCCTGCGTCGGCCCAGCGTTTTTTGAAAATTAAAAACGCTTCCCAATCGCACATTACACCCTGATCAGACGGTGGGCTAACGGTCGGTTTGAGCTCATGCCAAACATCAGTCCGGCGTATGACCTGCGTCTGTGAGTGTCAAGGGAGCGTCTTCAATCCTCAAAAATGCTTGGCCGACGCAGACTAAAAACGCAAAGGTGTGAATCGGCCTGAATATTCACAAGTGTATTGATAATGAAAATTAGTAAATTGGACTGTCTGGAAAGAGTGTACTGCGTGGGTGAAAACGTGCAACATTCGTTCAAAGTCTCTTACATTACACATTAGGAAATTCGAAATAAAGCCTGAAAAAAAAAACCGACTGCACTGTTCCCAATTGAAATGCGTTAATAAATAATTGACCGATTTTCCCCGATCAAATTACTAAAAACAAATATCTTGAAAGTTTTTGAGAGAGCATTTTTTTTAATTTTTCATTAAAAACCCAGGAAAGAATTTTGTAGGACTGTTTCATAATATTCACCAACTACGTTTGTTCGCATGCCTGAATTGTTTGGGTTATGAGGTATATTTTTTCAGAAAGTCTCGATCATCGAAATCAATCAGAATACTGCTGGAATTAAAGTATATGCAAGAATACATGTATTTTCTGCAAGAAAAACATCTGGAAAGTAAGACGAAAATAATAAAACATGGCAGTTAAGAAGCGCGCAGGCAAAGATTAAAAAAAAAAAAAAAGGGTCTCGAGACAAACCAAAAACAGATTAAATGTTTGTTTTAACGTTTATTGCAGATCGGCATGCGTCCATCAATCAAGGATTTTCTATAAGACCTCCAATTTTCTAAGAATTCATTATGATAATGGACCTGTTTGGAAGATCAGCAGATGCAAAGATATTGACACTCGTATTTTGTCTAGGAATCTCATACATGGTATATCCATAGGCTGATAGGAGGTCTATTGTATATCTATTTGAATAAAAAATTGACCAAAACGCTTAAAGACCGACTCACATTTTTGCATTTCTAACCTGCGTCAGCCCAGTGTTTTAAAAAAAAAAACTCTCCCTGAGCGCAAAGTATACGCTGATCAGACGGTAGACTGAATCTCGGCTTGCTCTCAAGGAGCGTATGCCGAAAGTCAGTCCACCGAATGACCTGCGGCTTTGGGCGTCAAGGGAGCGTTTTTAAACTAACGCTAGGCCGACGCAGGCTAAAAACGCAAAAATGTGAGAACGACATTGATCTAGTTCAAAGGTTAATATTGATTAGACACTGTTAACGTGCAAAATTGATTGATAAGTTTGCAGCTTTCAATTCGTGATGGAAAGTGTTAAACAGTGTGGATAATAAGGGTGCAATTTTGCACCTGCTAACACTGGTAAAATCCTGTTTGGTTGCAATATTTCATTTATATTTCAGGTTGCAATATTATACAAAATATTTTGAAAAAAGACTGAAGCTATTAGCTTTAGTCTAAAAACCATGAGGGATTACTACATTGCAATCGAAACGCGCCATCGACTGAGCTATATAGTCGCTTCTTATGCGATGGATGAGAAATCAAACATAGAGGGTGTTGTTCAAAATCCACTGCAAATCAACTGCAACTTTGCAGATTGTAACGCGTATTTTCATTCGTGCACGCTATGCGCACTGAACAAAACGCGCACGAAACAGTCTTTTTGATTGGCGCATTTTGATCAACTGCAACTTACGATCAATTGCAACTTTTGAGCAACACCCCATAGACTCCGTATCCGTAATTTTTCTTGGAAACGCATTTCCAGTATTCCCCTCAAAAAAGGAATTATAGCAAAGTCAAAGTATTAGCCTACGGCTATAACGAAAGGGCTGACAATTTACAATCAGCATCGTCAATCATTCAATTGATATTTACGCAGTACCTGCTGCTATAACAAGAATTAAGCCCACCACTACCATCGGCTATTGGTGGTCTAGTGGTAAGTCACTTGTCTAGTGATCAGAAGATTGTGGGTTTGATTCCTACCCGAGAATGCCTATGATTTTTTTTCACAGCTTCTTGGTAAAGCACTGTCAATTGGTGTTTTTTCTATGTTGGGATAAGGCAAGAATTATTCCAATTAACACTGCCAATGTGTCAATAAGAGCAGGTACATATCTCAATCGATTAAACGTCTGGAGTGGAATAATTCGATCCTTGCTGACGCAAGCTCGAATACTAGAAGTGGCGCGTATTTGTGATATTTTGTAAGATGTTGCACCTTTATAAACCTATTCAACATATTGGTTTTCTTATTAAATTGCTTTTTTAATATTCATTTGATTAACTTGTTCATTTGTTAATTCGTTTATCCATTCATTTATTCATTCAAATATATTTTTACAGGCGCAGAAGATTGGCAAATTCACTAGTTTGCATCAATGTCCTGATAATTCAATTAAATGACAAATAAAACAAGAACAGTTGTATTCATTTTTGTGAATAGATGTAAAGTGCAATATACAAAGAAATTACGGATAAAATTCACAATGATATATAATAATAGCTAATTTATTTTCTAGAAAAACTAACTAAAATTAAAATTATAAAAACTAACTATAAAATTAACAATTATAAAAACTGAACTAACTGAACTGATGAAATTTATAACAACTCATGAAAGTGAATTTCGCACTATTTTCCGAACAACTTACAGTCACTTGATTTTGTGCAAATTGCTTAGTGTTTGAACGTGATGTTGAACAATAGAATGATCGAACCTTTTGGTTGTATCAATAAAAAATCATAGTTTTGGCGCACATTGTAAATTAATTTAAATTCAAGGAGTACACGAGTCGGAGATATTGTATCAGTTTTTAAAGAGAGTTTTTTACGCAAATTGTCTCTTGATTTAATTTTCAAGAGTATGCAGGTTTATAGAATCGGGTCATGAGAAAGAACCAAGCCCTTATATTAATAAATTACTGTCACACTAGTGAGTAAATGGCCAACATACCGTCCGTAATTGAATTTATTTGACGGTGTCTAAACGCAGAAGCCACGTTTGCCTAACGTTTGCATGTACATGTATGTACGACGAGCACAAACCGAATGGTTATAGAGTTAGTCCAGCATCCTCCTCGCGTCTTTCTCAATAGTCGTTAAATGAATTGAATTGAAGCTGATAAGTTGGTTTGTTACTGCGAACGTGTGACTGGGTCTTATAGCCGACGAGTTATGAAATAATTTACGTGCGGATGATGCGCATTTAGGCCCTTAAAAGATTTAGGGATGCTTGATTTAGAACAATCGAAAGAGCAGAGTGATCATGAGTGGAAATACTGACGCATTTTCAACATTTTATATTTTTTTTCCTTCATTCTAAGCCACTTATGACAAGTGTTATTCATATCAGTTTGCCTTTTATGGGACTGAAGATTACAACCTGAATCTCGTTCAATTATTGAAGAGTTCTTGACGTTAATTATCAAAATAAAGGGCGATAAACCTAGCAGCATTAGTGCTGCGGATGTCATAATGGAAATGGAAAAGATGATGATTATAACGATGTCTAATTTTGTACAGCACTTCGGGGAGGAAAATGAAAGTGCAGATGTTATGTAACAATGACGTTCTTTACTGTTTCAGAATTATTTACCATTGATTAAAATAGATAAAAAGTTACGAATAAACTATTAATTCTTTTGAAACAATTCTCGACATTCCATTTCCTCGTTGATGTTTTTAAAATGTAGCGATGACGTCATTATGCCTAGGGACTAGTTTAAACTTTGCTCAAACTTTGTTTAAAGTGTATCGAAAGCTTAACCAATTATATAAAGTAATCTTTTTTAAGAAGGGTTTACTTGATATCTTAAGTAAAATCCATTTCATGAATTTTGAGTATAGCCATATCATACGAACTTGTGCTCGATATTTTCGTTTATTGATGATGATAATCATCAAGATGTAGTTCTTTACGTTTGCATAATTGGTTACGCCTCCTTACGATTAACTGACAATTTAAGATAATGATGATTAATGAACACATAACATGTGTATACATTCCTCCTGAATTCTTCCATAAATCATTATATCAATAATAAATGCACTAGAATGAAAAGTAACACGTTTGCCAATTAATGTAACAAGGGAGGTCATTCAAAACGAGGTACGTCGAGCCACACAAACGCTCTTTCTCTTTTCCAGACCGACTCTGACCGAGTAATTGCCAGCATTTTAAACGTAGATGGCGTGCTTCACGTAGGGTATCCAATGAACTTGGACCACGGCCCCAAAGCTTGTTGACGATTTTTTTCCGGCGGCATGAAAATCTCATAGAATTCTAAAATAAAAGAGGCAATATTCTCAAAATGCGAATTACAATTCCTTAATATTCATTTAGATGGAAACAAACTTAACGAGTTAACTGTTAGAAATAGATAAATAGATAAATAAATGAATAGGTAAATGAATTAAATATATGAATAATAATAAATTGATGAATGAATAATGAAATGAATGAATAGATAAATGAAATAAATAAATGAGTAAATAATATAAGTCAATAAATAAATGATTAAATAATAACCAAATAAATAAAGATGGTTTATTATTCTAGGTCGGAGCTACACCAACATAAAATATTTTTCATCGCAAGTTATTTTGAAGGGCAATCGCAAGTACAAGTTTGAAGCGTGTGCGCCCAGTAAGGTATTTCAGAATACTCGGAGAGAAAGTACTCTCGGGGAAAGTGTGTAGGGGTTTGCTTGTCTAACGCTAATATTTAGATACCCCCATGTTGAGCGTGGGCCAAACGACTTCAACATAAATTAAGTGTCTTTATTCAATATTATTATTTGGGAAATAAACAATGATTAATACATGAAGAGTAAAAATGAATTTCATTTATATGACAGTGTAAAAGCAAGCATTGAATAAAGAGGGACGCTGCCATTCAAGTACATTTCCCCTCTCTTCGTTTTACATCCCCCCTTGTGACGTGCATGAAATATTGATGAAAACCAACGACAAGAAATCAATTGAGAGCCCTTGCCACCTGTCGGAGAGATAATGTTATCTTGGGTAGATATGAAAACATAGTAATCACTTATTGATACCCTGCCACTTCCAGGAAAGAATTGATTTCGTTTTTTTTTTTTACTTCATTTTATCCCTTCTCATCCCCATCTTACAATGATCCCTCCAAATCAATGCAATATAATCTATGTTGTTGTAGTGTGCATTTGTGTTTCGATAAATTCCACTTTCTTTCCGTCTTCCTATATCTATGTCTTTACTTAAATAAGAGTCTTTTTAGCGCAGTAAAATATATTAATATAGTTTTTACGCTATATAAGTATTATTATGACAAGTATTATTGTTATCATTATATCAGGCCATTACATTGTTGGCGCAAGCGCCTTCTTCAGAATTTATAGCAAGCCTACACGCGTACAAAAAAATACATATTGCCACATCTTGGGCTACACACTAAAAAAATGTGAATTTTGCACTATTTATGGGGAAAAGTAATGCGGCACTAGAAGTGCCTTTTAAGGGTGCGATATTGCACCGCTTTCATATAATATTTATGTGCAATATTTTACAGAAATGCAACAGTTATAGGGGGTTCAAACCAGACCTTTAAAGAAACTCTTCATTCGAAGTCATGCGATCTACCGCCTGAGCTCACCAAACTACAGGATTTCTTATGGTTTCGTCAAGATCATGGGAATGCCCCCCCCCCCCGGCAGAGCGTCAGTTGTGAACGAAGTTTCGTCGAAGTTTTGTTAGCCATAGCACACTTATGTGTGGGTGTGTGGGTGTGTGGGTGTTCTGCGCAAAGTAATACGACCATGCCTCTCCCCTCCTTCGTCAACTGCACTGGCTTCCAATCGAAAAAACAATCACTGACAAAACCCTCACGACGACCTACAAGTGCATTCATGAGATGGCTCCCTCCTACCTCAAAAACCTTATATCAATGCATCAACCAGGAAGACATGGTCTTAGATCTAGCAACGACCCAACATTGCTCTCGGTTACAAGAAGTCGCACACGCTTCGGGGATCGATCCTTTTCCATTTCTGCACCACATCTCTGGAATAATCTCCCTCAGGCTGTTCGATCTTCTTCTTCTCTTGCTATCTTTCAACGTTCCCTAAAAACCTTTCTCTTTAATCAGGTTAATAGTTAAATAATTTGTTGTTATGTATTTTGTGTAGGTAATCAATTTTCTATGACAATATAAAGCGTTGTGATACATACTTCTGTAAGAGCGCTATATAAATGCCAATATTATTATTATCATTATTACTGTACCAATAAAAAACGGGTAGAAAACACAATAGCGTTGTCCTGGGGGAAATCGGGAACTCCGGATTGAGGGATATCATATTCCGATCGAAAATATTATTGCTAATGTACATGATAATATCAACCGTACAGTAAAAAAAAATAATATAATTTAATCTGTTGAGTAGTTAGTTTCGAGAAATGTATATGGTTGCCCTTGGGTCGATCCATTTTCTAAATCATTTTCCCCCTTTTTTTTACATAGCTAGGTAGTTAGGATCAGAAAGAAGATACATAATTACAACAAATATTTAGCTCTCAGGAAACAGATCATACTCTTCATCATTTCTCATTTTTTGTTGGTAATTTGATAAGACGATTTTGTCCAAACTGAATAAAAGTGCTGCAGTATTTGATTTCAGTTTCATTATTACAATCGGAAACCTGATATACCGTAGTAAACTAAACCTTTATCGAATTTATACGTGAATTGAATTAATACATCAACGGATCAATAGCTGCACTCATTCTTCTTTTTTTCCGTCTCATTTCCGATATTTACCTTTCTTTTCTCCCATCTATAATGTTTTATATGCCGCCCTTCTCTCTATCTCTCTCATTCGTTTTATTTAGATCTGTCTCCCTTTCTCCTCAGCATTCTTTTTCTTTTTCTCCTTCTCTTTCTCTTTCTGTTGCTCTTTCTCTTTCATTTTGTCTTTCAATTCCCTTTCTTTTTTTGCTTCTCTTCCTCTTTCTCTTTCTCTGTCTTTTTCTATTTCTCTTTCTCTTTCCCTCTCTTTTTCTTTTTCTCTTTTTATGTCTCTCTTTCTCTCTCTTTCTCTTGCTCGTGCTCTTTTTATTTGTATTTCCTTTTCTCTTTTACTTTCTCTTCTTTTTCCATCTCTCTTTCTATATCTATTCTTATTCTGCTTTCCCTTTCCATTTCTCTTGATTTTTCTTTTTCGTTTTCCAGGTTTCTTTCTTTCTCTTTATCCTTGTTTAAATCCGTCTCTTTCTCTGTCTCATTTGCTTTTTACAAATATTTCTCTTTCCCCTTCGTTTTTTATCCGTTCCATTTGTCTTTTTCTTGCTCCTTCTCTATCTCCATCTGTATCATTGTCTCTATTTATACATCTGTCTCATTCTCTTTCTCGCTTGTTCTCTTTCTCCATTTGTCTCATGAGATAAGTAAGTTAATTCTTGTCATGTATTATACGGCCTTCCTGTTTTTTTATTTCTTTTCTTTGCATCGACCTTCAAAGATTCATGATGTTATTCATAATAAGGAGCCGAAATGGATTTGATGTCTCCCAAACGACCTCCTGAGGCGCTATGTTCGGCACGATGAAAGGATTGAGAACATTAATGGTACGTGTATCTGTTCTTCAAATCATTCCCAGTTCGACCTTACGTTTGTCATTCATTCCTATTACTTTAGTATTGTTATACAGTTCGTATCTCTGTTTGAAAATATAACGAAATGAGCTTTGAAATGGGCTTTAGCCAGTAAGCAGTCTAAAAGCAGATTTTGGGACATTCATCGCGCGACATTTACAATCCCGCTGTTCTATCATTTTAACAGTGTGTTCAAGCTCTACAAAATGATATAAGATATGTATAAATATAACATAACGGACAGCTTTTCTCGTTGCTCTCTAAATCAGCTAATATCAATTCTTATTATACAAGTACTTCGAGAAACAATTCTGTTAAATTCTAAGCTGAACAAAGTCTAAAATGACAAGTTATATTTATTCTAATTTTGTTTCTGGAGAATGTTTAACAAATTGTGTAAACAAACAAAACATTGGGCCATCTCAAAATCTGATAAATATTTTTGATATTCTGCTAAATTAAGTCTATTCCAAAAATAGGCTGGTCATAAGTTTATCTCCATTTTGCAGACAAAAGTTATTATTCTATGTCTTGAACATTTAACGTCAAATTTTTGCTGTATGTGTACTGTTTTATTGCTGTTGGGCATAAATGGAAAACAATGCTTTGAAACTCCACAAATATGAAAAGACAAAACGAATTACGAAACAAATCAATGAAATAGATGAATAAATACAAAAATAAATGCATAAATAAATAGGTTTTTAGATAGTTATCAAAACGGTATAAATATGCGAAGAACAAAATGCGTCTATTAACTTTCGATACGCGACGTAAAGCGCGGAATAGGCCTATATGTCTAAACTTTCAGTCAGTTCCAAAACGTTTCTTCAGAAAAGATTGTCTGCTGAATACTTAAATGCATAATGAAAATAAAAGTCAACAACAATGCAGATACTGCTTTCTTCCGATTTTATAAAAGAAAGTTAAATTAGAGAGAAAAAATTAATTGAATTGATTTGTTCTTCAACAAATTCTTACAAGCAAGGCCAATAAAGTTTAGTCCCTGACAGACAGTAGCGTTCTCATTACATGTAAACTGGTTCCTGGTAAAGTTAAATTGCCCCATCCTCTTTTAGCATTCAGGAGGAGTTTTTTCATTACGTTTTTACATTCCGACCTTGCGCGACGGTGTGAATGCAGGTACTTGATTATTGATGCGCAGAGTTGTATTGCCTGCAACATTGGACACTTGATGGCGCACGCCCACATTGATCGACTAGAAGAGTCTATCTCCCTGCCGCCGAAATGCCCCCTATCTCTTGGGGGGTGGCGTTAAAGCTTGCGACATTTCGAACGCATTCGTAAGATCTGTTCGGATCTCCTTGGCAAACAGATAACGTTGGAAATAAGATCTTTTCAACGACAGGATGGGATGGCTAGAAGTACGTTTCCGTTTGCTTTCAAGAAGATTATATCGCTAGATTCGTCGTTAAGACTGTTCATAAGGGCTACGTCACATCTTTGCGTTTATTGTCAACGTCTGACAAACGTCTATTACAATTTGAAAAAGGCTTGGAGACCAAATTTTCAAGTTACTTTCTAATACAAAAAGACCGGCTTCAAATGTTTGCAATTATTTTGATATCTTAGAAATTACTAAGAATATGAAGTAAGACAGAATGAAATAGATATTTTCTTTCCAAGAAGAGTAAAAATTGATCTGCGCTGAGAAAGCACTGCACGGGTTTGAGGCCAGCAGAGCGATCACGCTCTGATCGCCGAAGCTCCTTGCATAATTTTGCCCGGGTATTTTGCGTAGCGATAGAGACTGCCGGTTGCTGACAAATGAGAAGTATAAAATCCCTTGTATCTTATTATTATACAACTAACTTATAACATTCAGATGATTCCTGTTTTGGACTATTGTTGAAAATTGCAGCAAGTGAATCAGTGAAATCTTATTGCAATTCCCGACAATTTTAGCCATTGGCTTTAAAATGTTCGGCTCGGGCCAGACATAAAAATTCACTTTCGTATTCAGCTGATCGTCACTCCTCCCCATTGCTATGTTCTCAAAGAATCTTTTACCTTTCATGAAAGCTGGGCAGACTTCGGCTATAAAATTCAAAAGTATGACGGGCCCTTGACACATGATTCGTGTATGACCTGCGTAAAAGTACGACTCACATCTGATATAGTATGGAATCGCGTGGGAGGAATGTACAAACTTACGGAATGTTTCCACCTTGACAATTGATCGCGCCAATCCTACCGCGATCATTTATTAAAACAGCTTTGATTTTCAGATGGCATGCTGACAACATTTAATTCATTCCTGCATCATCTTCTTGAGAAGTAGAGATCAGCTATTTGAACTTGTATACTGTATAGTTTTGTTAGTCTTTTATGTTTTGCTGTTGTTTTTTGAAGAAGTATTTCGCTTATCAAACAGGGGTAATGCCCTTTGCATGTTGTTGAACAATTTAGCTGCAGCTTAGCTCAATCATAGAATCAATTAATCGATTTCTCTATTCAGGCGCGCAACTAGGG
>BQKZ01000997.1:58158-70494 GCA_036244855.1 Temnopleurus reevesii
TTTATTAAATATTAATGAAAAAAGTGACTAAAAAACAAAGAAAAACAAAAGATATTGTCGGAAAGCGTGTTTTCTGTTCAAGATGCACAGGAGAGAGCAAAAGCAAACTAAAAATCATAAATTCTGACCATTTCCATGCCTTTTGGGGTAGATTTGAAGCGAAAAAACTGAAATTATTTGAAAAACGGACAAACATGCCGTTTGTTTTGTGGTTGCCATGACAACATGAAATACGGGATAATGATAAAAATGGTATCATAAGGTCCGCAACAAGATTTCAGAAAAAGTCACTAAATTTGAGCCTAATCGGACCAAAAATGTAGGAGTGGTTTACGATTATGTGGTAGGGGGGGGGCTTTTTAGGGTTAAATTGGCGGACGGTGGCTTGTGGGCGGCAAAAGACGAGTGCGCATCTGATGTGCGCATTGAATAATGCGCAGATCGGTTGCGCACTTGTCATTTAATGCGGAAATCAAATGCGCACTCGTTTTCTATCGTCCACAAGCCGCTGTCCAATACTTTCGAAAGCCCACTAATATTGAGCGGTTGTTAAAATGTTTGCTCTCCAGTGATTACTTGTGTCATGACAGGCAGATTGTGAATTGTGTGTTTGTGTCATCACATCGATATAAAGCAGCGATAATGTTTGTTTTAGATAATAAGTTTTGTCCATAGCCAATCTTCCAACTTGATCACGGCGGACTTGGAAGCGCCACTCACGCTACACATTAAGAAAATGGGGTGCAGTTTTGCACCCCTATAGGCATAGTACAATAGCAGCACACTTGAGGGTGGTGCAGAAAATTAGGGTATAGATATGCACCCTTACATGGTAACGTTCCGTTGATCGCTGGGGAAATCCTCTAAGTTTGTGTGTTAAAGGCTACGAAGCCATGATTGTGGGTTCTAGTGTTTAAAGGTATAGATTCGTAATGACCGGGATGCAGAAAGTGATGTTAAACGAGCTGATGTATTCACAAGTTGCTTTACATGCCTAAATATATCTGTGTAGGATATAAGGAGTACATTTTTGCTCGTATTCTGTGTAGTTCACGTCAAAACGCGTCAATCAGCCATTAATTCCTACGGTGTGCTAATTGCTTTAGCACGGGGGAGCGTCGGCCTGAAATGGGCGGTGCGATCGGTGGTATTGTCTGCGGTGTGTGAGTTCGCGTTCATTTTGTACGTGAAGCATTTTCTGTAAGGGAGTACGACCGCAGCAGGTTCTTTTATTTTGCGATAATTAAGTCATTTCTAGGTCGATTTCATTCAAACAAAATATGAACATGCTCTAATTTACTATTAAAAAACTGCATTATGGTAATAATTTACTGCAGCTCGCAAACTAGCAAAATATCTGAAGCGACCTCCTTCCAAAACTGATCTATCGCTTTAAGGTCTGTGGTTCATACATTTGCGCTTATTGCACTGACGGCATGCAGCCGCAAAAGATAAAACCCGCCGATCCTTTTTTCCTCGAAGCTAAATATAATTTCCTCTAAAAAAAAAGGGAAGCCTGTCACTATTTATTCATACATGTAAACAAGATATCTGCACACTTCTGTCAGTCTGTGAATGAGGTGGACAAAAATTCCATGCTGAACATTACCTCTCCCCTACATCAAATTTCAAATCACTTCCACAAGGGATTGAAACCGTGTCGACCCGTATCGACCCGTATTACGTCCTGACCAGCCATTTATGACCCGTGTATTAACCCTTGTTTACCCGTACTGGTTAAGGTACCCGTTAACGCGCGTCCATAGGGCACAATTAAAGGGTTGGTTTTCATTCCTTGTCGTTGAAAGCCCGGGTTTTTGCATAGTAGCATACTTTCTCAATAGAGTATTCAAGATTTACAGAATGACCACATTACTGTATTGAGAAGATGTAAAATCGGAGAAGGAAATGTGTATGTTTTGTCGTTCGATTTGATAGTTTATATAATTGTGTATATTTTGAAGAAATTGGTAGTATTTTCTCAAAGAGTGGAAATACTTAGTAACTAAAAATCGATAGCAACACGATATAAATTGTTTCCGCAAAATAAAGTGGTGCATGGACAATGGAGCGGTACGCCGTGTATTCAACTGTGCGGACACAACAATGACANATTCCTACGGTGTGCTAATTGCTTTAGCACGGGGGAGCGTCGGCCTGAAATGGGCGGTGCGATCGGTGGTATTGTCTGCGGTGTGTGAGTTCGCGTTCATTTTGTACGTGAAGCATTTTCTGTAAGGGAGTACGACCGCAGCAGGTTCTTTTATTTTGCGATAATTAAGTCATTTCTAGGTCGATTTCATTCAAACAAAATATGAACATGCTCTAATTTACTATTAAAAAACTGCATTATGGTAATAATTTACTGCAGCTCGCAAACTAGCAAAATATCTGAAGCGACCTCCTTCCAAAACTGATCTATCGCTTTAAGGTCTGTGGTTCATACATTTGCGCTTATTGCACTGACGGCATGCAGCCGCAAAAGATAAAACCCGCCGATCCTTTTTTCCTCGAAGCTAAATATAATTTCCTCTAAAAAAAAAAGGGAAGCCTGTCACTATTTATTCATACATGTAAACAAGATATCTGCACACTTCTGTGAATGAGGTGGACAAAAATTCCATGCTGAACATTACCTCTCCCCTACATCAAATTTCAAATCACTTCCACAAGGGATTGAAACCGTGTCGACCCGTATCGACCCGTATTACGTCCTGACCAGCCATTTATGACCCGTGTATTAACCCTTGTTTACCCGTACTGGTTAAGGTACCCGTTAACGCGCGTCCATAGGGCACAATTAAAGGGTTGGTTTTCATTCCTTGTCGTTGAAAGCCCGGGTTTTTGCATAGTAGCATACTTTCTCAATAGAGTATTCAAGATTTACAGAATGACCACATTACTGTATTGAGAAGATGTAAAATCGGAGAAGGAAATGTGTATGTTTTGTCGTTCGATTTGATAGTTTATATAATTGTGTATATTTTGAAGAAATTGGTAGTATTTTCTCAAAGAGTGGAAATACTTAGTAACTAAAAATCGATAGCAACACGATATAAATTGTTTCCGCAAAATAAAGTGGTCAATACCATATGTCCCCAAAAAAATGACAACGGGGCTTTCAGGATTAATAACTTCTGAAAATGAATATGAAAATAGATGCGGTTTGGCATGTCAAATATATAACTATTCATCCATATTTGGTGAAAATTTCATGAGATTTGCTTGAGTGGTTACAAAGAAATGAAGCTTTTGTATTGGATGTCATAATTCCGTTCTGCACAAGTTTTTGAGGATAGAGACCCAAAACAAAAACAGTAACATTCATTTTGACCAGTGAACCATTGGAAGTTGAAGTAACCACTGTGCTTTACACGTCTCCGTCCTCACAAACTTGTGCAGAACAGAATTATGACATCTGCTACAAAAAGCGTCATTTCTTTGTAACCACTGAAGCAAATCTCCTGAAATTTTCACCAGATATAGGTGAATAGTTATGTGTTTGACATGCCAAACCGCATTTATTTTCATATTCATTTACAAAAGTAAATAATCCTGAAAGCCCCGTTGTCATTTTTTAAAGGGACATATGGTAGGGCCGTGCGCCGTGTATTAAACTGCGCAGACCGGTTCCGATTGGAATAGCATAACAAAGGAACACTAAATTGTCCTTCGACTTAATTTTCCAGAAATGGATTATATCATGTTTAGCGTAAAACGTTTGCTATTTGAAACAATAAAAGCAATAATTGAATGGGGTTTACTTTACATTATTAAAATAAATTCGAAATTTGAATGTGATTATGTTCAAGAGATTTAATGAAGAATACTTTTATTGCCATGGCACTTGCTCAAGCAGCGACAAAAGAAAATACATGGCAATTATCAGGAAAGAAACTCTTTATGTTATGTCAGAATTTAATTAGGTCGTTTTAATCAAGGACATAAAACATTTACCTGTTTTTGCATCTAACTCTTTATGCATTCAAAACAAAGATACGCTGGAACAGCGAAGTTCACGTAGACTAATTTTATAATCATTCAGTAATTATTAAAATAATTATCGCCGACTGCAACGATTGCTTCATAATGTGCAAATGCGAACATGACTTTTATACAAGGTCAGATCATTTGCAATTTCAAGTAATTGAACTAATTGTGCCCACTGTTTATCAAATATTCAAGCGTACACTATACCGTATATTATTAATGGGATTTAATGTACTATAACCAGATAACGTTATTGTTATTGTTATAATTCTAGGTCAAATACACGATCGACGTATGGCGAGTCATAAACCCGACCCAATTACAGTTATACAATACTATTTGAAACTTTTTCCTTTTCAAATGGACTTAATGACTTGAGGAAGCTAATTATGCATATTAAATGGTAATTAATGACAACAATGTGCTCTAATTAATAGGCAAAGTACGCATTTCATTATACAACTACCCCAACTCACTTTCAATACGGCTAAAAATCAGGTCAAATCGACTTTATATATATATATATATATATATATTTAGTTTTATTATATTGATGAACGCATTTGTAACATAGATCTTGCATTTATCCTGACATAGGTAAGAGTAACATAATTTTCTTCCTCTTTAAAATGTTTTCAGCATCCAGACCGAGATGGAACAAGAAATAAATAGAAATAAACCTTTTGTTCTCAACGGAAAGTTTTAGCACTCTCTATTCTGTGCATTATATAATAAGTTATCGTAGTTTCTATAATCCTTATCTTTAAAGAAAAATAATTAGAAGCCTATTATCTTTGAAAAGTACACTAACCAACCTCATAGTACTGGCAGTAGTGGTGATGATGATGGTGGTGGTGGTGGTGGTAGTGGTGGTGTTGATGTTGGTGGTGGTGGTAGTGGTGGTGGTGTTGGTGGTGGTGGTAGAAGTAGGAGGGGAAACAGTAGTCTTAGTTAATCATGTTGATAGTGTTGTTATTGCTTTTCTGTATTGTGTTGTTGTTCTTCTTGCAGTATTTGACAGTAAACGCGATGGTGTTTGATAGTCGTATCACCACTATCGTCTGTAGTTTTGTCATGACGTTGCATTCAACAGGTAAATGTTTTAGTACTTGTTTTCGTAAAATCAAATTGCTTGTACAACACTTACAAGATCAAATGCTCCCCAAGAAAATAAAGTTCACGCTAGTAAAGTGGAAATCAAATTACCGACCTTTTTTGTAATACGATCGACCTGGGTCCGGGTCAACTCCTTGATTAAGCGATATGCACTCAAACGATTTCAGCGTGCGTATTCGTATTACAGTGCATGCTGGAGATAATGCTATTAGCTATGCAACATCATGACTTTGCTATCATTTACCCTAGGTTGTTTGATAACGTGGCGTTTACACACCTACAATTTACGTTGGTCAACACTTATGGGATTTTATTCCAGTATGAAATAATTATATGTTGTGAAATGGATCTAATCTTCTTCTTTTTCCAAATAAATACTTAGCACTTATGATTGTTGTTTGTTAATCCGAAGCGCATGGCGATCACTATGGGGCTTTTCCGGGAGTCGAACTCGTGTGTCCATATGTTGGGGGGTAATGTGTGCGGCTGTGAAAACTGTTGGAAACTTCAATCGTACAATATGAAAACAAAGATGAGCTGACAGAAAATACGATGGCTAGTTACTCTTTCAACATTATCTTCACCTCGAAAGAAAGAAAAACACATATCACCTGATTATATACACCAATCGAACCTTATGAATATACAAAGTTGTGACAGTAGGGCGATATAGAGTACATGCACTGTGAGAAGAACGGCAAAATAAATTGGACAAAATAAACAACTCCCATTCAAGCATTCACAATATCCTTCACGAAAGTAAGGCACAAAATTAACTTCCCCGTTGATTCAGTAAACAGGTGCGAGACATGTTCCTATTTTTATTAAAGGTATCCTGCAACAAAAGAAAGGATAGTTCTTTTCTTTTCGGAAGCTATTGTTGATTTTTTTAATCGTAGTTCTTTAAATTTGTCCAATTCGTTTGCTCATTGTGCTCACTGAGAGGTATGACTGCGTAACATAAAGGGACAAAGGGATGCATGCAACGATAAACCGAGCCAAAAGGAGATGAGTAGATTGAAGAACGCGGACATGCTATCAATAGTAAGGTTTAACACGCATTAGACTTAAAGGGGAAACACCCCCTTCATGTTTTCATTGCACAAAGAAAAATCAGATGAGCAAACTGCGAAAGTTTGAGCAAAATCGGATAATCTGTTCAAAAGTTATGAACTTTCAAATTCACAGAGAAAGACGATCACTGCGGCTGATGGGGATCAGAGCGATCGGCAACATCGACGGAATCTGTTACGTCACGTGTGACAACGAACTCCTCATTCACTTGGTACATAGAATTTTTTTTAAAAAATCGATCGATGTAGCATTTTAGCGTAAAGGTTCCACGTGATTATTTTTCAAAATACATGTAGAATCGATAAAGGATTGCTATATATACTCAAGCGGATAGCCAACATTTTGCTGACTTTTCCGAAAAAAAAGGACAAAATGTGAAAATTTNTGATGATGGTGGTGGTGGTGGTGGTAGTGGTGGTGTTGATGTTGGTGGTGGTGGTAGTGGTGGTGGTGTTGGTGGTGGTGGTAGAAGTAGGAGGGGAAACAGTAGTCTTAGTTAATCATGTTGATAGTGTTGTTATTGCTTTTCTGTATTGTGTTGTTGTTCTTCTTGCAGTATTTGACAGTAAACGCGATGGTGTTTGATAGTCGTATCACCACTATCGTCTGTAGTTTTGTCATGACGTTGCATTCAACAGGTAAATGTTTTAGTACTTGTTTTCGTAAAATCAAATTGCTTGTACAACACTTACAAGATCAAATGCTCCCCAAGAAAATAAAGTTCACGCTAGTAAAGTGGAAATCAAATTACCGACCTTTTTTGTAATACGATCGACCTGGGTCCGGGTCAACTCCTTGATTAAGCGATATGCACTCAAACGATTTCAGCGTGCGTATTCGTATTACAGTGCATGCTGGAGATAATGCTATTAGCTATGCAACATCATGACTTTGCTATCATTTACCCTAGGTTGTTTGATAACGTGGCGTTTACACACCTACAATTTACGTTGGTCAACACTTATGGGATTTTATTCCAGTATGAAATAATTATATGTTGTGAAATGGATCTAATCTTCTTCTTTTTCCAAATAAATACTTAGCACTTATGATTGTTGTTTGTTAATCCGAAGCGCATGGCGATCACTATGGGGCTTTTCCGGGAGTCGAACTCGTGTGTCCATATGTTGGGGGGTAATGTGTGCGGCTGTGAAAACTGTTGGAAACTTCAATCGTACAATATGAAAACAAAGATGAGCTGACAGAAAATACGATGGCTAGTTACTCTTTCAACATTATCTTCACCTCGAAAGAAAGAAAAACACATATCACCTGATTATATACACCAATCGAACCTTATGAATATACAAAGTTGTGACAGTAGGGCGATATAGAGTACATGCACTGTGAGAAGAACGGCAAAATAAATTGGACAAAATAAACAACTCCCATTCAAGCATTCACAATATCCTTCACGAAAGTAAGGCACAAAATTAACTTCCCCGTTGATTCAGTAAACAGGTGCGAGACATGTTCCTATTTTTATTAAAGGTATCCTGCAACAAAAGAAAGGATAGTTCTTTTCTTTTCGGAAGCTATTGTTGATTTTTTTAATCGTAGTTCTTTAAATTTGTCCAATTCGTTTGCTCATTGTGCTCACTGAGAGGTATGACTGCGTAACATAAAGGGACAAAGGGATGCATGCAACGATAAACCGAGCCAAAAGGAGATGAGTAGATTGAAGAACGCGGACATGCTATCAATAGTAAGGTTTAACACGCATTAGACTTAAAGGGGAAACACCCCCTTCATGTTTTCATTGCACAAAGAAAAATCAGATGAGCAAACTGCGAAAGTTTGAGCAAAATCGGATAATCTGTTCAAAAGTTATGAACTTTCAAATTCACAGAGAAAGACGATCACTGCGGCTGATGGGGATCAGAGCGATCGGCAACATCGACGGAATCTGTTACGTCACGTGTGACAACGAACTCCTCATTCACTTGGTACATAGAATTTTTTTTAAAAAATCGATCGATGTAGCATTTTAGCGTAAAGGTTCCACGTGATTATTTTTCAAAATACATGTAGAATCGATAAAGGATTGCTATATATACTCAAGCGGATAGCCAACATTTTGCTGACTTTTCCGAAAAAAAAGGACAAAATGTGAAAATTATATACAGATTGAATGAGGAGTTGTCCAACAGGACGTCACGGATTCCATCGGTGTCGCCGATCGCACGAATCCCCATCAGCTGCAGTGATCCTCATATCTCCGTAACTTTGAACTTTCACAACTTTTGAACGGGTTGCCCGAATTTGCTCAATTTTTCACAATTTGTTCGTCTGATTTTTCTTCATTCAATGAGAGCATGATAATTACCGAGGTTGGTTCCCCTTTAAAGCGTCGAGAGCATCTTGGTAGGATATGACCCAACCATTGATTGATTATTATTCAGCTCAAGCCGCCTGCAGCGCAGCACCTCATCTAATCGGAAACCTCTTCAACACTGTTCAAGATTATCCAAAATGTACCAATTTGCGTACTTTTCCATCGCGATCAGTCAAATATGTAATCATTAGGAGGTGTGTCATATATTACTTGTCCTTTAAAAAAAGATATGGGCATGTTTTCTTACGATCTTGCTCGTTTTCCATCGAATATTTCTTTCGCTTGCTTGTAATAGAGATTTGTACATGTTTCTTTGATTGACCGGCCTAAATGTTACTAAAGAGTCAGACATCCGTAAAAGTAATGTCCAAAACACGAAATGGTAAATGTATACAACACGATATAAACTATTTCCGAAAAGTTAAATAGAACGCATACAATAGGTACGTACACCGTGTATTCAACTGTGCGGACACAACAATGACAAGTCGCAACCGAATTCAATAGCATATAAAGGAGCATTAACATTGTGTTCGACTTAACTTTTCGAAAATACTTTATATCGTGTTATACATGCTCAATAATTTTAATGAAAAATGCATTTAAGGCATTACAAAAAATCTGCAAAACAGTATCATAAAGACCTGAAAACTACCAATGCCATGTCCTCGAATGATGCCAATGCTATACAGTTGGAATCTACCAGGCGAATAAAAAAATACATTTCTTTTAAATATAGAGAACTATAAATGGTAGATGCTTATCTAATAAAGGAGGGATATGAGGTAAAATAAAGTAACACAAAAAAATATTAAACTTTCGATTCTAGCCGAGTTATAATCACAAGCTTCTAAATTTTGCTTCTGAAAGTGAAGCCAAAAGGAGCTTGACCGAGATTTCGGTCATATAGCAGAATCGTAATCATAAGCAGAGTCAGATTCCTTTAGGATCGAAAACTGGAATATGTTTTACTTGATGTTTATTTTTCTTGGATACTTGGATCTCCTAGCCAATGAGAATCTTTACGTGTATTGTAATCAAGTAGAATCCATTCTAGCCACTTTCTACAATATGACATTTCTTTAAAGTCGACATCACACAAGGGTTGAAATCAAAATTTCTCAAATTTGCCAGCGGACTGTTTTCCTCCTACGTTTACAACGTTGACATGACTATGCCAGGCAATATAGGGGCTTCAAAATTGATAAGATTGGGCAGAAAGGTCAAGATGTATCATTGCCTTCGTTTAATCTTTATATACCAAATACCGTGCTATTCTTTTTATTCCCCGTAGTATCGTGACCAGAGCCCAGTCATAAATGTTGTCCATTATAAACTGTTCCCGGCTGTGATATTTAAGAATGGGGATTTTGATTAGATTAGCTCAACTAAATTAAGAAAGTGGAACCTTGTAAGGACGCATAATGTTGCTGCTGGTTTTTGGTAAACAAGGCTCATGGACAGTGAAATTTGTTCCTGTAGATCCTTGAACAGAGGAATATTTATTTCAATCAGTAGAAATGAACTGCAAATGGGAATGTTCCTTTGTAACGTATTGGAATTGGAGACTGCCAAAGGCTGACCCACACGTTTGCGTTCTTAGCCTGCGTCGACCCAGCGTTTTTAGAAATAAAAAAAAAACGCTTCATGGACGCAAAACACACGTGGATCAGAGGTTGGACGGTGGACTGACGTTCGCCTTGCGCTCAATTAGCGTACGCGAAGCGTTAGTCCACCGTATGATCTGCGTCTTTCTGCGCCATTGGGCCGACGCAGGCTATAGACGCAAATATGTAAGTCCGCCTTTACCGAATTGTGATTGTGGGGTTTGCACATCACTGAAATCAGGAGGGACAAACGATTTGGAATAAGTAAAAAAGTTTCACTCAGTTTAAAGTGCTGATTGAAAAGAAGAATCGGATGTTTTGATGAGATGTGAAAGCCTTGCCTGAACTAATGATAGCATCATTTTCAAAGGACGTCACCCCCTCCATCCCCCCCCCCCCCCAAGAAAAAAAAGTATATTCACCCATTATGTGATCGTGTTGGTAGAATTTTACTTGATGTTTACAAAGGTAATTAATAACTAGTTGTAAGTTCATCGACGATTCGTTAAAAAGTAGTACACAAACTCCAATGGTATAAACAATCATTGCGTGTGCGTTTGTGTGTGTGTGTGTATGCATGTGCGTGTGTGGATGTGTTTATTTGTATGTGTGCATGATTGTGCATTGTAGATATTGCGCGAGAACAGGCGCGAATCCGAGGAGAGAATTAAATTCATTCGACAAACACTCACGCGGTCAATATGCTTTGCCAATCTAGGGCCTGTAACATGAGACAAGTTTGCGATCAATCGCAAACTTTAGCACATTATTTGCCATAGACTTGCGATTGATATGGATCGTACACTCGATTAGATAGCTTTGTGTCACAGGGTCATTGGCGCCGTTCAGTGTCTGACCGATCGGTCGAAGAGCCGCGTGAACAGTTTAATTATCTTCCAGATAAGACATGCTATAAATATTAATTATATTCCGACCCAACGCCATTAATAGTGTTTGAGATGTACTAGTGAGACATGATAGATTGAATTAATTTAGCGGTGCCGAGCTGAGATGTGACAAGTGTTAGGGAAGTATATCCATTCAAACGAAAAGAGAAAAAATACAATCTTCGAGTTTGTTTTTATTTGCATGCACTTAAAATGAGGTGTTGTGAATGATTTGGGGGGAAACATTGAACGCGAAGAGCAATTATAAAGAATGAATGTTTTTTGCTAGAAGCGAAACAGGTCAAAACGTAGGCGTTTAAGCGACCAATAGTATAGTATAGTATTTATTTTCAGATTCAAATAAAAAGAAACAAAACAAAAATACAAACAAAATTAATCATACAAATACTTACATATATACATGATAAAACAAAAATATGAATCGGCTGGATATCCCATTCAGCAGTGCCAGGCACGACACTACTGGTCTTCCATGGGACCCAGGTGAAACATAAAAGAAGAGGTATATAGAAGAAGAAGGAGAAGCAGAAGAAAGAAAAGAAGTAGAAGAAGAACTACATTAGAATACATTGACAAACAAACAAGATAACAATGAAAGAAACAATATATTATACATTCGCATAAGAACTTATAGCAGGTTTCGAAAAAAATTAACGATAGTGATGTCATTCTAAAAGAAAATGTGATTAAGTGTAGGAGGCTCAATTTCCTTTATATATCATAATAAATGGTTATGTCTTTTGATAAAACAAAAAAGGAACAACGCAGCAGACACTTGCATATAACTCTACTCGAAACAACGAAAGCAATGGCAATGGCATTAATGACCGAACCATTCCTTACAAAACTACTTTTCAAAAAGTCACTCGATCTTTCGACAATATCTTTAGCATTCCTTCCTCGGGCCATATAATTCCATATTATTCGTTCCGCGCATGTCAATTTGTTCTAGATGAGACAACATTCACATAGCATCGTGAACATTAGGCAAAACTAATATAAAGTTCATGTTCGAATGTCAGGGGTGATCATTCATCGTTCTGTTATTCCATCGAAAGTACCATTTGAAAAGTTCATCGACTTGGTCCCTATCTAGTGCTTATATCTCAAACAAGTAAAGCCCTGGTCACATAGGACCCCGGAAGCAACACGATTCACCCCGACTCGTTGTTCGAAGGCAGTTAACTGTGAATTAACAAAGAGTCGGGGTGAATCGTGTTGCTTCCGGGGTCCTATGTGACTGGGGCTTAAGACAAATGAGAGTGGACACAATAAAAATAAAGATTAAAAGTTGATACACATGCAT
>BQKZ01000997.1:87825-100618 GCA_036244855.1 Temnopleurus reevesii
ATGCAATATTCAGAAATTATTTTGGATGCAACATTGCATTTCTTTAATCGAACTGCCAAAGGTATATATCATCATGCATTCTGCAGAGTGCTGAGAGGACCCTTGTCTTTGAGCATGTGGGATGTGTCGGTCTGTGAGAAGAAACCTTTTCCCCCTTTATTTCTGAAACAGATTTCATGTAGAAAATTAGACGTAGACTGGAGGAAAAGCCCCAGAACGTTTGAAAATGATTCTTTGTGTTTTATTTCATATGTTTATTTATGATTTCTCTGAACATGACTAGTCAGGCTATATCTATATTTTCTTTCCCATGTAGTTTTGCTCTCACTTTGTTTTGTAAATAGGGCAGGTATTAAAATTTGAGCTATACAGGCGAACACGCAATTTTACACAGTGCACACTTTCCCTCTCCCCCCCCCCCTCCTCATCCTCTTTCTCACTCTCACTCTCTCTCCCTTTCTCTTGTTTTTCCTCTCACATATGTTTAGTGCTTCCTATTTGTGTGATTGCCCACATTTTTAAGGGTTTATTTATTTTTATATCTTAACCAACACTTCCTATCCAAAGTGAACAGGCAAAAACACAACTTTTCTCTCTCTCACTCTCTCTCCCTCTCTCACTTTCTCTCTCTCTATACATATGTATCTCTCTCTCATGTGTTCAATCCGTCTTGTTTGCTCGTTTGTTCGTATTTTCTATTTTTACTCTCTATACCTTAACAAACATTTCATATCTAAGTGGTCAATTCTTGCTCACGAAAGAATGATTAAGGCAAGGTTTTAATCTGGAAGATTGCTTCCCCACTGTCCAAAACGCTCGAAGTGATTTTTTTTTCTTCATCTGAGTTTTGAAGATTATGGGAATTTATAGAAATATGAAATGGGCAATATGAAAGTGGATGACCTTCTTTCTCTAGGAGGCCTACGGCCACTCACCACTAAGATCATGTATTCTATCCGTCCATCTTACCTCCAATTCCTACCCAAGTCCAAAATACTATGTCATACTCGTCTGTGTATTAAAATGGTAAAAGTTGCATGAATACTTTGAATTTTTTAATTGATTAATGATATAATGATGGTAATATATTTCTATCAATAAAGCGCATTTCACATACCTGTCTTTATGCGCTGATTAAGAGTAAATGAAAAGAGAAACGGTTATTGAGCAGTGATGTGCTTAACAAAGAGTTACATGTTGAATTCAACATCGGAATGTTTCTTTAAATGAATATGTTTCTGACGTGCCCCAAAATTGTCAAAAGTGACAACATTTTGAAATATTTGTGATGAATTATACTGGGGGCTGTAATGAAGGATGGCATTTATTCAATATTGTCGCCAACGGACCACAAAATAGTCCATTGCCAATGATGTATGAAAGTTACCCGGATGCAATAGAAAAGAAAACGAAAATAAAAGAGTCAATGCTTTTAATATGTCAAAAGGGCGCTGCGGCTCCGGTAGTCTAATGATTTAGATACCGGTCTAGTCAACCATTGGTTGAAGGTTCGAGTCCACCCCACCCTCTACCCAAACGTCCTATGCTTTCTTCATATCATCCGGTAATTTTCGTCATCATCATCTGCAGGGATCGTCCTGTCTTTAATATTTTGAAAATTAATTTCTTTCCAACGAATAATAATGATACTCACATAGCCATGTTGATTTCGCAGCGTCTGGTTCCCCTTTTTTTATCATAAGCCGATGGATACAAAAATTGTAAATGCAAAAGGAAACAAACAACGGCAGCCCTTAATAATTTATAAATTTGCGTTTGGAAATTTCTTTGAGTTGCAGGTCTTTCATTTTCAATATAAACAACAAAATCGGCATATATTAATATTTTATGTCGATAATTTGGTTGACTCGTTCCAAATGAAGACAAATCAAATGTAACAAGGTCAGAATAGTTTATTTACAGGTGACAATCAAAATGATTTATTGTTAATCGTATCATCACGTATACCGTCAAACTACAGATTGAGTTTTAATAATATTCATAAATACCATATTTTTGACGCCACAGTTAAATCATTCATGGGCACCAGAATTGTTAAAGTAATCAAATATTGAAGAAAATGACCTTTACATTTCTTTAATCTGTCAAACAAAACTTGTCACGGTTATTGTGCTGCTAAATAACAAATGATTTCGGTTCCCGTGTGTGGTCAACGACACTGCATGCCCTCTTGGAAATCCTTGAATCCGTCTTAAATAATTAATCCATCTCCTCTCACCTTTTAATTCATCCGCAATCGTCATTTGTTTTAAATGAGGTAATATGAATGCCGAGATGATCATCCCGAGATTGGACTATCATAATCATCAGTTTTGGTCGAGTGCAATTGTCAACAAAATATCAACATCTCTAGGGAAACGTTACGGTGCCTGAATTAGTACAGTTGTATCATGACATCACTCTTCATCGCAATTATAATATTTGAACCTGTTTCCCTATCAACGAGCCATCAAATTACAGATTTCGGATGTTCATATAAACCGAAGGCCGATTCAAAGATTTGCGTTTTAGCTTGCGTCGGTCCAGCGTTTTTTTTTTTAATTAAAAATGCTCCCTTGACGCACAAAGACGCAGGTTATGAGATGGAATGAGGTTCGGTGTATTCTCCATGAGCGCAAGCCAAACGTCAGTCCACTGTCTGATCAGCGTATAGTGTGCGCTCAGGGAGCGTGTTTAATTAAAAAGAAACGCTCCACTGACGCAAGCTGAAAACGCAACAGTATGAATCGGCCTTTACATCTGCATGGAAGAAGGAAGACAGCTTTCATCCATTTTTGGTAGATTATGGTTTAATAGTTTCGATCAAGGTAACAGGACCTTGAGGTTATGGTACTTCGTGATAAGGCCAAAAAGAAATTGCTTTTTTTTTTTTAGATAGCATCGGGTTTTTCCTATTATTTATTTTTTAATTTGTTAAATAAAAAACGACCTCAGAAATTTTCCAAAGTTAAGGTATTCTATTGAAACAGAGGCTGCATGCCAGAAAGGATTTTAGCAATCCTCTTTTCACCAAGACGTCTTAATTTCTTGTGCCATCCTCGTAACGTAGATACACAACTTTGAAACGTTTATGTTAAGGGTTGGCTCAAGAAGTCAAGTCGTCTTAGCAAGAAGGTGTTGCTAAGAAGTACATTTTCCAGCAAATGACAAGAGATGGCTTTCTCTATCCATTGAAAAATAATGACCTCGGGGCCCAAAAGATGGCAGTAAACTATTACCATATTTTATGATTATGAATATCTTTGATATTTCTTAAAGACCAGAGCTTGAGCAAAATCAACCAGGCTTCAATCGAGGGCTTGATATACATATAGCATAAATACAGATGACTGAATGTCGAATTCTCTCTCGTTACCATAATAAAAAGCACTAAATATTATTTGTCCGCCCCCTTCCAAGATGGTAGCAATGCAGGGGGTGGAACTGTGATCACAATGGTGATGCAATAGCGAATTTGAATGTAATTTTCAATTATCTGTACATGTATTCTCCATCAACTTAGTTCTCGATCAGATTGAGGCATAATGTAGGCATTTGCGAATTCGGTCAAGCTGAGGACTTTAAAGAATGAAAAGGTTGAAAAAAAATAACAACTATGTCGGGCAAATCTCTGGAAGTCTCTGAATGGCAACCAAACAACTTTTACCTAGTTGATGTGCGAGGCGTGCGAATACAATTCGTTTATGTTGCATGAAATGTCATGTAATGTTTCAATTACAAATTTCACGGCTGATTATAATTACGCGATCACTAGTTGGTAACAATATTGATATTATTGTGGGCGATGTATGAAAATGTGATGTGATGCATTATAATGAAGACCTTTTTTCGTAGAATTAACTCTAAAGACTTAGAAATTTAAATGAATAAAAGAATTAAAGAACTACACGACATTTATTGAACTATGCGAACATAACAATCACAAGCCGGTTTTGATTTCCCTAGCATTACAAAGGACCATTGAGTTGGCGTTCATCTTTATTATGTGGATTCCGAAATTAATTATATCATTTTGAATTAAAGTTGACGGATTTTACGTATGAAAATGAACAATGTTAGAGCAAAAATGGCAAGCGTACAAAGAAAAAGCATGTCGAGTGCCAGTGAAAACATTATTAGTTTTAACCGAAAATACAATTCATTGCAAGCAAGACATTGATGCAATTAAAAAAATATGATAATTTGACGTGTCTTAGACTTTAAAATGCAACAATACGTTCACACACGACAACTTTGCTCCGGAGTACATTTGATGATATTTGTTGTCATGGTGGTCTTAATGGGTTGGTAAAAAGTTCTTTTAACAGTGTTTAATGGTATTTCAGTAAACAAAAACACGATACATTCTGCTTGTACAATGACAGAACATATTCCCTGAGGTTATTTTTAATGATAACTCGAAGAAACTTTATGAAAATCAATAAAAGCTTTAGAAGAATATATGATTAATTTGGGGCTACTATTGATATTGAAAAAATAAAAGAGATTCATGTATTTGTTGTTTTATATCCATGTATTTTTTTAATGTTTCTATGCTCTTGGGCGTTATAAAGTTCCCTAATCGACGTTTCTGTATTAACCGAGTAAGATTGATGTAGTATGTATTATCAAGATACCAATAGAAAAGTCATAAGAGGATTTCATCGTTCCTTGGAATTTATTATCTTACTTTTAACTTCTGAATCCCTTCGGCTATTCCACATGATACACTTTGATTAATACTGCAAACTTACATCATCAATCATCTTATAACCTGAGGGTGAAATGAATATAACGCAAACATGTTTGTTCTTCTTGAAGTGTAATATACATTTTGTGAAATTCTATCTTGGCCGCGTTGCATAAAAATTGAGGTTGAGGGAGAAAACACCTAGTGACGTTTTCAACTTTTGTATTACTTGTCCGATTTTTATCAAACTTGTTTGTTCTTTTTACCAAACTGTTATGCTTTTTTTTTAATTATTAATTTTGGATAGACCCCTCTTTTACAGGAGGTCTAATCGTTCGAGAAACATTGTTTTTATTGGAAGCGCAAAAGTCATACAAACATATAAAAAAAAAATCGGACAATGAATAAGAAAGTTATCAGTATCTGAACAATATCTTAACTTTATTGAAATAGCTATATACAGTGTATTTAGCAAATTATTAATTTTGGGGCGCGTGACACGACGTAGTGATGACGTATAATCAAATCAAATTGTATCTCATTGCTTTGTTCTGCTCTGATTTAAGCCATCGGACGCAAAAATATTCCTTTTCTCGACGAATATTGAAATTCTGAAAATCTGAAATTGTTTCCTATTCCGTAGAATTGACAAAATTGGAACAATAAGAAGTATTTTCATATCGCAGCCGGTTCGTCATAAAATAACTATTTATATCGTGATCCTTACCGTTTTTCTCAGTTTTCCATTTCGTCGAAAATGCATAAAATCTGTTTTCACGATTTTCCTCAAACGCCTGTTCTCCTTTGTTGTTGTTGTTGTTGTTGTGTATGTGGGTGTGGGGTCATTTAATTGTTCAACTTCTGTTTGAAAGAGTTATAATGTGAGCAGGCTTTTCCTTTAACGCTTAACACAATTTGTATGTAATCAAGACTTCTCGTTAAAGGTAGAATACTTCTTTTGCAGCCTAACATTTGACTTTCCAAGATTGTTGTGTTATGTTGAAGAGTACTAAATGTTAGAACTTATCACCTAAAATTTGACTTTCCAAGATTGTTGTGTTATGTTGAAGAGTACTAAATGTTAGAGCTCATCACCAATCAAATAAGCACAAAGATAGATCATGAAAGGCGAATTTATAGTTATTCCAATAATAATTCTTCTATTCGGGCACCGAACTAATTCACCGTACGTTCAAAGTTCAAAACAGCCGTTAACCCCTCGTTGACTAATAGCGCGAGAGTCTCTCCCAGTGCGAAGTGCGCACTGTATGTGCTCTTATGTTTTATGTGTGTGTGTGTGGTACCGGAATACGCCAGGAGTATCGCGATACCGTTGGTTTCAAGATGAATTATGATAGAATAGATTATTATTTGAATTAAATATACTGGACTACATTCGACCAAAATACTTCAGAGAGGTTATTATGTTGGCATTTCTGAGGTACACAACAAGTTGTAAGCATAACCGTAATATGTGCAAATGTAGTTTTCTACCTTTAATAATCCCCTGCAAATTATCAAATGCACATGTGCATCAATAAACAACACGGATCTTACAAAATTGTTGGTACATGGCTTCGCTGCTGAAATAATTACAGAAAAGGTGGCGGTCTGACATCGAAAACCGGTCTTCATTAACAAAAGCAGGTCATGTGTCAGATAATAATGACATACATGATGTCCTAAACATGCCAAACAGCCGATGGTGTTAATCAGTGTAGCTTTTCTTCATCATACAAGGACTGAATAGTGTGGCATACCAAAATACCAATGAAGTGTATTTATAGAGGACTGAAATGGTCCTAGTTTAGGCAATCAGCGGTGTTGAGTGTTTCAATACGGAGCTTAAGCAAAGAAGACGGAAGGGCCGATCAGGACGTTATTTCTCAAGCGCGGGGATATCTAGCGGGCGTTCTCAACCTTAGCGGCCCGCTAGATTTTCCCGCGCTTGAGAAATAACGTCCAGATCTGCCATTCCGTTCTCTTTGCTTAAACTCCGTATTATGACTGTAGCCACCAACATTGTATTAGTGATCACGTTGGAAAAGGGGAACTTTGTTATAACGAGATCATTTGATATCGGTAAATGCCCCCTTTTATTGATCAACAGTCATGACAACACTGTTATATACCAGGGCCGTTGGCCTAAAATACATGGCACAATATGCATGCTGTTAATAACCCTTTCTTTGGTTATTGAAAAACGAAATTTTCTATCGCAAACTGACTTGGTAAACAAAATGACCAGTCCATATAAACCTCTGTACTAGATATGTACATCATGTTCATTGTGATTTGCTTGCATACTGTCGTCGACCCATCTTCCGGCCTGTCATTTTGGGGACTCTACGATAGTCTCATAATCTAAAATCCCTGTCACACCTTTGCGTTAATAGTGAACGTATATATGCGCAGAATAAACTAATTGTCCGGTCACACCGTACCCGGCATGACTCCACGGCACGGCTTATGCGCGTTGTGGCTTCTGTGATTGGCTATTCGTTCAGTATCGCTTGTGCGGAGTAGCGTAGCTGGCCAATAAAAACCCAGAAAAGGCCCAGTAACACCGCATATATGCCTAATGATAATGATAATAACAATAATAATAATTATAACAAGAATAATATTTCTAATAATAATGAAAATAATGATAATCATAGATGCAAATGTTATAACTATTATCATTGTTATCATTATTGTAATTATTGTCATTATAATTTATGCGGTTTCTCAATGCGCATCAATACGTAAGGAAAACGATAAGCAAATAGTTAGGCTTCACCTCCACGTTTGCGTATGCTAACGTCAGTCACGTATCGCCCCTCCTGTTTATTGTTACCAGAGGGCGTATCACAGATGTGACTGAACCAAAGAGCTTTATAGAAACTCTTTGGACTGAACCTAAAGTTTGTTACGAGAGAATTTGATCAATAGTTCTGATGACATTGCGATACAAGGCCATGTTTTTACACCATAAAGGTCAAAAAGACGATCGTGATGTGAATTGCAATCTCCTTATCTTCTGAGACATGGTTAGTACACCTTACACGACAACATAGGTGGCGTGGAATGACAGATTAATTAGTCCTCTGACAGCTTCAATGCAACGTTCACTAAAAGCCGACTTACACCTTGGCGTTTTAATCCTGCGTCGGTCCAGTTTTTTGGAAGTTAAAAGCGCTCTCTTGACGCACAGCATACGCGGATCAGACGGTGGGTTGACGTCCGGCTTGCGTTCAAGGATCGTAAGTCAGTCCACCGTACGACCTGCATCTTTGTGCGTCTCGGGAGAGTTATCATTTTTTTTAAACGCTAGGCAGGCGCAGGCTAAAGACGCAATGGTGTGAATCGGCCTTAAGACAATTATCCCGGAAAGTTGCAAATTTATCGCGAAGATTATTTCGTACGTCTATCATCAATGATCATGCCACCAAATGTTTCCTGAAACATTGGCTTGTAAGTAGTTCTGTTGACAGGCTAATCCAGTCTCGTCCTTGAAGTTAATCAAGAATTGAAATGTCCCTTGCTTATTCTTGTTTTAAGTCTCATTTGCTACATCTATGTTCATTTATTTCGATTGAAAAGCATAGTTATTTGTTCCACAAATAGAAATATGAGAGACAGTTTTAGAACAAAACAGGATTATTCCGAGTCACTTCATTTCATTTAAATTCCACTACCAACATCAAAGACAGAAATTTAACATTACTAGGAGGAAACAAATTAACAAATAATACATTTACACGGATTCAACCGCAAAATCAGGTGGTCATGAAGTCAGATTTTTATGTTAGTGCTTTTATGATAAAACTGGTATCAAGTATGATTGCGGATATAATATTTATGTTATTACATATATTTGTTGTGTAGTCAATGTGTAACTATGTGCATAAGTTTAAAAAGATGTGTACATTAATGTAAATATGAATACATCTCGAAACATTAACCGTCCTTCAAAGTATATTACATACACGGTTACTTACTTCTTTGTAAATGTATACAACATTTCCAATAATAACTTTTCATAAATCATAATTCAATTGATATGTATTTGGAATGTAAAATGCGATCTATAGGCATGGCAGTGCGGCATCCCTTTTAGATATTTTGAAGGCTCTAGGGTTAATGCTGTAGGTAATTAAAAGCGATATTTATTGGATGTGTGTATGGCTCTAAAAAATATTACTTATTATTTCGCTTGTTGATCTTAGCGGAAGTAATCTTTTTAATGCGAAGTAATGTTTCCCGACGCAATTATAACAACAAGCCCACTCGAGGCTAATCCGCCTCATTCACAGTGAATATCAAAGGGGAAATCAAAATATATTTCTTTCAATCTATTTCAATGCCATTCGTATATACGTTTAACATGAATATGGATAGTAGTTGGTAAAGAATAAAGAAATGGAGCTGTTTTTCACTTTCCTTGAAATTACCCTTCGCTCTGCAAATCGGGAACACTTGATCATGTTGATGAAATCGTACATGTTCAGCTCTCTTTTTATGTTTTACAGGAAATTTCACATTTTCTATCTTTTCTGAAAACAGTCATTTTTCACATCATCCAATTTGAACGAGGGTATATACAAGAATTAAGTATGAGAAAATTGGAAAGATGGGATATTTAAAGTACGCGATGAGTAGCAAGCTTGATAATAATGCAATCAAGTGTTACTTGTGTAAAATAATGTAATCAAGTGTTACTAATTGTGTAAAATGTGATCTGTAGTCATAGTAGTGCGGCATCCCCTTTATATATTCTTAGAGGCTCTAGGGGAAATGCTGCAATAATTAGATATATATATATATATATATATATATATATCTTTTGGTTGTGTATATGGTTCCAAACATATCAGTTTTTATTTCGCTCGTTGATTTTAGCGGAAGTAATAGTCTTGAATGCGAAGTAATGTTTCCCGACGCAATTATAACAGCAAGCCCACTCGAGGCTAATCCGCCTCATTCACATTGAATATCAAAGGGGAAATCAAAATATATTTCTTTCAATCTATTTCAATGCCATTAGTTTATACATGTAACATGAATATTGATAGTAGTGGGTAAAGAATAAAGAAATGGAGCTGTTTTTCACTTTCCTTGAAATTACCCTTCGCTCTGCAAATCGGGAACACTTTGTCTTGATCATGTTGATGACATAGTACATGCATGTTCAGCTATCTATTTATGTTTTACATGAAATTTCAAATTTCTCTCTTCTCTGAAAAGAAAGTCATTTTTCACATCATCTAATTTGTACAAGAATCATGTTATTAAGTAATTTATGAGAAAATTGGAAAGATGGGATATTTAAAGTACGCGATGAAGAGCGAGCTTGATAATGATGTAATCAGGTGTTGCTAATTTGCAGAGCGAAGAGTGATTTCACGGAGAAAATGAATGTAATTTTTATTATTCATTTACCAATTGTTTATCATCGTTTTAATACGCTGGTCAAATTATTCCCTTTGATAGTAATTAGAAAAATACGTGAGCTGGCCTAGGCATGTCGTTAAACTAACTGGTTATTTAACTAACTACTAAACCCATTTATTACTGTATAATATAATTCCCATATTTATTGTAGCGAGACTACCCGGTTCCAGTAGTTAATGGATTAATTGAACAACATTAAACAACATCTCCAGCAAACGCAAAATGTCTGGCCTTTATGCTTCGAGAAAAATTGTAGCAATAAACAGGATGATTGCTAGATGTTTCTGAATGACTCTTATAATTTCAGCAATAATTTTGACAAGTTAATATACCGGAAATACTAATCATTAAGATATTTCATGCATTTTAAAGTGATGGTAACAAACAGCCAAGGCCTACTGGCGATGGGGGATATGGCGGAAATTCAAGACTATGTATTTAGGATTTAGATTTTCACCTTGTTAACTCGGCGCCCAAATAAAAGGTATAAGTTTTTTAAATCTGGTTTTTCTGTGTTCTGTTATGTATTTGTAATTTATGTTTTGGCAGGACTCTCTTAAAAAAGCAGGCCACGTGGCTTGAACGAGACCCGTCTTTTAAAGAAAACTTGAATAATAAATGAAAAAGAAATCATCTTTTTTCAGTCTTGTTTTTTTTTTGTTATTTTGTTTTGTTTTGTTTTGTTTTTGTTTTGTTTTGTTTTGTTGTTTTTTTTTTTTTTTTTTTTTTTTTTTTGGGGGGGGGGGGGGTTAAAGGCAAGCGGTGACTACTGAGATCATTATTTAGGGTACAATATATTGCACCTTTTTTGTGAAGAATCTACCTCAAAAGGTATGATCGAATCCGTTCCTTTGAGGATGTGCTATGTCTTGGTTTAGCCTTGGAGGAAATTTTCTTCCTCCAAGGTTTAGCTTAAACGATGGCGAAGAATAGCTCGGCATTCGCTTGAAATTGTCAAAATGTTCAATATTGCTCCCTTTTTGTTTGGTACTTTGCATCCTTCATTTTTTTTTTCAGCTGAGCGTATACATAAACATGGTGCTATATTCGAGTACTGCATTTTTTTTTTTTTCGCGAAGCTTTGCACCATTTGTGCACCATTTCTTCTGAGTGTGTAACCATCACCTTCAACCTGACTACGTTCCAATTTGATTGAAGACCATTAGCTTGTTTATAAAGTGACTCCAGCAAAAAAAAAAGTAAAGCCGCTGGTTTCGTGAGCATTTTCCGCGCACACCTAGCGGCTAGCAGACTCTTATGACGTTATCAAATCCCTGATTTAAAGGCCAATTCACATATTTGCGTTATCAGCCTGCATATTTGGAAATAAAAACGGTCCCTGGACACACAGCGTACGTGGATCAGACGGTGGACGGACAATCGGCTTGTGCTCAATGAGCGTACACCGACCGCCAGTCTACCGTATGCATGTTATGACCTGCGTCTTTGTGCGTCCAGGACGGGTTTTTCATTTCCAAATACGCTGGGACGACGCAGGCTAAATATGCAAAGGTGTGAGCCGTCTTTTAGTCCCCCAATCTAATAAACATGTCTACGTTAGATCAGGCGTGAGCAATGGTAGTAGCGTGATGACTGTTTATATCTCACCTTGGTGTCTTGAAAGAGAATATGAGAATTTCAGTCGTCTTCTTCATCCCCTCCCTTCCCTACAGAAACACAAAAATAGGCTACACCTCATGTGTACCATGAATTTTGCCACTGGATCATGAGTTGGCGGATCTGGGACATAAAGTTTGTGGCCAGGTCGATGTGCTTCACCAAGTTATGAAAGAGTTCTAGAACGACTTCATCCTTGACTGGTATCAATTCTTGTGCTGAATGATCAATAATCGTGTGCTTGTTACAGCATTAAGATCATCCAGTCTTTCCTAAATTCGTTTTTAAAGATTAAATCGCTATCACTAAATGAAGAAGAATAAGATGAACAAACTGTGAAAATTTGAGCAAAATCGGATAATCCGTTCAAAAGTTATGAATTTTCAAAGTTTTGATTTACACTCCTCATCATGCTCATGGGATCCTTAAATTGGCAAACGCACAGGCGCAAAATGGCTGCCAACATGGAGAACTCTCCCATGCGCTTTGTACAAAAAAAAAATCACATTTTCCTCTTTTTACAGAAAAGTAGACAAAATGTTGTTTCTTCAGTTAAATATATTATAGCCACATCAATTCTGCAAGCATTCCAGAAAGAACGGGGTGGATTCCTCATTTGAAATATGATATTGGTCCATTTTCAATAAATTTATACACAAAGTGAATTGATTGATTGATTGATTGATTTTATTTCCGATATACCATAAAAAAAAATACAATACATATATACACGATATGACACAGGATTAAAAAAAAAGAGAATATCGGATGGATTACCCATTTCAGAGCCATTATTAAAATGGCTCTGTTCTTCCATGGGGTCCATGAAATATAACAATCAAATATAAATAATACACAACAATAAAATTTACACATAAAATGAAACGCAAAGTACATGAATGAGAAGTCCTCCATGTATGACATCACAGATTATGCTAATTAGCTATACGCATGCCATTTCAAGGATGCCCAGCACAGGTGGAAATGATGACTTTGAAAATTCATAACTTTTGAACGGATTATCCAATTTTGCTCAAATTTTCACAGTTT
>BQKZ01000997.1:101246-116828 GCA_036244855.1 Temnopleurus reevesii
CTCTCTCTCTCTCTCTCTCTCTCTCTCTCTCTTTCTCTCTTTTTATTTCATTCTTTCTTTGTCTCCTCTCATTTTTATCAGGACGTCTACATTTCTCAATAATAAACTTGTTTTCTTTTTTCTTTTCTTTAACAAGTAGGGCTTTGTTTGCGTGTTTGCTACGGATTAACCGAAATTAAATTTGCTAATTTGAATCACTTGTGCTGTGCAGGATTCATTCCGTAGTGTTTCGATTGATCGAGGGGAGGGAAATAGAGGAAACTGTATGTCGTCTGACGTCACGTGACTTCAGCAATGGACCAATGACAAGCGTCATAGCGGGGCCAAGGGGGTTCTCTGAAACTATAATTTCCTGATGCAAGATTTCTTTCGCGATCGACATGGAGATGGAAATTTGAAACGTTAAGCAACGGAGGGAATTTCCGTAATTGGATTTTCCATTTTGGAAAAATTAATTAGTGCCGGTAGGCGCATGTATAAGCTCAATATAATGTGTTTGCAAAAAAAAAGGAATATTGTCAACTTTCCTCATAGCGACTCATATTTTCATTTTCGTGATGAAATTTGGGGGACCCTTGTGTCCTTATTCGAGCTTGTAAATACCGTCAAATGTAACCATTGCATGATTAATGCACAACTGCTCATGGGGTTTTCATGTTTCGGAAACATATCTCTGCCTTCAAAAGCGCATTATTTAGCAGATGGTGCACTTGCTTCTACTGGAGAAAGTCGATAAAAATATATCCTTATCATCTCATGATTCAAAAACTTTTCATTTTATAAGCTTGATCTTGTGATCCATGCAGAAACATTACATTACATTTTGCATGAATAATGCGAAAATGCTCATGGGGTTTCCATGTTTTTAAAATTTGCCTTGAGCAAGTATTATTTTGCTGCGATCGATAAAAAGAGATATGGTAAAAATCGCTTACGTCATTGTTAAAATATAGTTATTTTTGTGAGCCATATTTATCGAATACCAGGCATTTTAACTTTTCACAGAAAAGAATTAAAAGGTTGACGTTAAATGTTTGTTTTCCTCCTTCCGTTTTGTCAAACTTTCATCCGATTCACAATAACAATACTTTGAACAAGAACTTTAGGCGCATATCATATCAACGTAAAAGATAAAAATCGTTTAATTCAAATATATGCACTTTTGTTGGCGACAAAACGTAGTCACCTGTCATTCCTTAAACCGGTTAGTCACACTTGGGTTACAATCCAGTTAGCTGTTGCTATGTCGGGAAATCATCGGATAAGCTTTTGGGTCGTCAAGAACAACATTTACGCAAAGAGAATTAACTCGTAAACTTTGCATATATTGGTAAACCCACCTATTAGCACATAGGCCGACTGTATCGTCCACTATCGTATCGATGGAAAATGGTTAATAAATAAAAAATAAAAGAAAGATAATATTAAATCATTCCCAGTCAAAGAAGAGAACTAGAGCTTGCATGGTTAGAGTAAACATTCAAAAAGATTTGCGGTTGCACCATGTGGTGTAAGGTTTTATTTCATGAAATAGTCCTGATTAAAGGACTGAAAAAAAGCTCGAAAAGGGTTTTAAAAGACGCGACGTTCCTTGTAGATTTAAAAGACACGACGTTCTTTTTAGATTCAACTAACTCGTCCTCAGGTGAAGAAATCACGAGCGATGAAAGAACGTCATATGAAAAGCACAAGATTGGGCTTCAATAGTTGTCTGACACTTTCCAATTTTCTTTACTGACCTATCATGTGCACTTTAATTGAGCATCTCTCACCGTCAATGATTTCTTCACCTGAGAACGAGTCCGTTAAATCTACTCGGAACGTCGTGTTTTTTTTTCTTTTTCTATTTTTCAGTTTAATCTTTTTCGAACTTTTCCTCAGATTTTTTCCAGTCAGCATTGTCAAGTGTAAAAATTGTCTCAATATTGATAGCTCAGCTTTATATTTCGTCCCCATGCATATGCATTTTGCATATACGTTCTTCACAAATTGACGAAAATTATTATTTTCTGCAATAGGCTGTCGCATTACGATTACAATATATCATGGAGCAACGACCTCGTAATTTCAAAGAATGATTTATCTTTGCTCCCCAAATAACAACAAATGTCGTTTTAACAGATTCAACATTATTCTACAGGGAGAAATAAATTCAAAACAATTCACTCGTTGCAACAAGAACCATAATGAAATAATCATTCTGCAATAATTCAATTTACTTGATTAGTCATAGAGTAAAATGATTTAGATGGGGTACTCAAAACTTTGGTAGTGGTCACGCTGCTGCTTGTGTTGAAAGAAATTGAAAAAAAAATACAATTATCATTTCGAACAGAATGCGATAACACATTGAAAAGTTATGGCTTTTCTGAGTTTTTTAATTTACACCTCTCATGGGCTCCTTAAATGGGCACTTTGCAGGCACATAATCGCCACCAATATAAAAAAAAAACTCTCCATTCACTTTGTACATAGGATTTTCCTCTCTTTTTTATAGAAAAGTAGAAAACTTTTACTTTTCGCTTAAAGTGTAAAATGGAGATATAAAAAGATGCATGCATTTTGGGATAAATCTTACTGATCCATTGTCTACTTTTCCTTAAAAGGGAGGAAATATGAAATCATGTGTGCACAGTGAATGGAGAGTTCTCCAGGTTGACAGCCATTTTGTACATGAAAGAGAGGGAGTGGATTTTATTTTGTTTCAAAGTTCAAAAGTCCACAAGTCGTCGTTATATATCAATGAAAATGAAAGCTATAAAAATAAAAACCTTTGCGACTTTTCGCTTCCTTTCAACCCTTCCTTGTTACACACTTCCCCTCTTTCTCATTCTCTCTCCCTCTCTCTCTCTCTCTCTCCTCAGCCATCTATAATGTTTTCTGACATGCTAATTAGGTATTTTATTGGTACATTTCCATATTTTCTGTCTGTCTCTCTTTCTTTCTCTCTTTCTCTCTTTTCCTCCCTCTTTTTTCTTCTTCTTCTTACTCTTTCTCCTTCCCACTCTTCTATCATGTCATTCTCATTAGACATAGCGTTGGTACATTATCATCTGTCAGGTTCGTCTGCATGTAATCAGACTAAAGTCTGACATTGGTCTGATTAAAATTATCGTAATCAGACCCTAGCGGCGCCACTCCCGTTTCCACACCTTCAGCGAAGGCACGTGACTATCGGACTATAGTGGGTTACCAAAAACCTTCAAATGCGCCTTTCCTTTCCAAAGGTATCCTCACCGGCAAATTAAACAAACGTATCAATGTGAGGAACATGCTTTATTTGATATTAAATACTCGGAGAGGAAAGTTCCTACTGGTTTATTAGGCACGAAATTGCACGAGTTTGTTGGATAACGTTTGGAATGTGATGACTACTCGGGGCTGACGGCACAATCAGCAGGTATAATGTTTAGTGCAAAGTACTGTACTTTTCTGCCGAGATAAGGAATGAAGATATCACAGAATCATATCGGGAATTCGTCATGTTATTTGATTTTAATCTTTCTACATTATGTATCATTCATTACATATGAATTTTCGCTTGACTTTTTTTCGGTTTTGGACATTGAAAAGGTTTTGGAGAATGACCACAACATTCATGATAAACATAATGTTTTGTCAGACGTGATTTATTCTTCTTTAATTCGGTCTTTTATGTCCGAGATTTGTTCAATTTCTGTATAGTTTTATGTTTGATTGTCGCAAGTATTAGAATATATGTTTCAAGGAACATAAAGTAATCATGCACTTTAAATCATAAGTCATAAGCGTGTATTCATTAAAAATAGGGTATACCGGTGACATGGGCACCTCTAAAGGCCGACTCATACCTTTGCGTTTTAGCCTGCGTCGGCCGAGCGTTTTTGAAAATTATAAACGCTCCCCAGGCACACAGTATACGCTGATCAGACGGCGGACTGACGTTCGGCTCAAGGAGCATACACCTAACGTCAGTCCAACGTATGACCTGCGTCTTTGTGCGTTAAGAGAGCGTTTCTTAGTTTTATAACAAACGGTGGGTCGATGCAGGCTAAAAACGCATAAGTGCGAGTCGGTTTTACAGTGGATCTGTCTCTGTTTAGCCCCCTTCATTTATTGACTAAAACTTATGACATCTCAGAGAGCAAACACACAGGCGTCTAGAGTCAAGTGTTTACTCTAATTTCTATTTCTATAATTATTTCATTGACCTACTCATACATCTAACGCCGCTTAAAGGGTATTTGAGGCCAAAAATAATAATATAATAGTTGGTCGTATATACAATACCAACTCCCCTTAAAACCCCAGTCAAATAATAAGCCCAGAGGCAGCACGATTTAACACGACTCCTTCGTCCAGTTGACCTCAAATTAATCTTATTAACTTAACCTGAAAAGAGGGACAAAAACACTCCGATCACAGAGGTTTCAACTGGACTAATAATCGTGTAGAGTCTTGTTGCTTCCGGGCTATATGACCATTGACTACTGAATTTTGTAATACCCAAAGACAGTGAATACCGGGTTACAGTAATTGCCAAGGGGTTGATGTTACATGACATAAAATGTGTTATATTTTTTAGATATTTAATCTTAAAGTTTCTCATGATGAATAAAAGACGACTAGTAAGAAAACTCATACGTTTTGTAAATGGGGACTCGGACACAAAGAACGCTTATGCATTACAAAAAAACCACGCCTGTGGAGCTTAACGCAGATATAGGCTCCGTGCGTCGTTAATGAAAGAGTTTATCTTCCTCTTAACTATATATTATTCCATATCATGTCGGCTAAAGATATTTTTGGTTAAATTGATGTAATTAGCTGATATACAAATTATAGGGGGGGGGGTACCTCAAATACCGTTTGATGTAGTCATGGCAGTAAAGACATTATAAACAGTGGTGCGAATGTACGATAGATGTAGTAAGGGGAAATTGGTGGGTGACGCATAGGTAAACGATTTCTGAATCGAGTAATTCAAATTGGAAAGCCAAATAACAAGAAAAAAAATGACAGTTGGAACATGATAGACGGCACCAACAAAATCACTGTTAAATGGGCACCTTGAAAGAAGCATAGAACGTACGCGAATGAAAATGCGGGTATCAATTTTGCAACTGATTTTTGGTTGATTTGCAATTAGTTTCAAATTTCTACCAACACCTTTTGTTGGGGAAGTCAGCCTAGAAACATATCCCAACTACTTCTAATGGGGTGTTGCTCAAAATCAACTGCAAATCAACTGCAACTTTGCCAATTGTAATGCGCATTTTCATTCGCGCACGGTATGCACATGTAACAAGACGCGCATGAAACAATGATTTTGATTGGCACGTTCCGATCAACTGCAACTTGCGATCAATTGCAACTTTTGAACAATACCCCCTAAGTCGTTCAAAAGCCTAGTAATTGTTTTCGTATTTGTCCAGTAGGATCAGGACTGCACAAACATCGTTAGTATCACTTGTTATTGAATATTCCGCAAAAAGGTCCCATAACCCATCGGCAATCTATTTTTGCAAATAATGATAAGATGTGCATTTGGAAATCCAATCACATGGACAAGTCCATCATGATGTAAGGGAACCGCCAAAGCGAGGCTTCCTGATATCCAGTGGCGTACGAATCACGTTACCCCCCACAGTGCGAAGACCTATATACCGTAAATTGAAAAATAAAAAATTGCTGGGATTGCGAGAGGCATTTTAATGTATTCATTGTATGCAGTTTAATGGGCATCATGACATCTTGTTTTTTTTTTGTTATTAAGCTTTATATAAGCGCCTGGAAATGCCTCTCTTTCAATTGTTGTAAGCATTCAGCAGTTGTAAAATAACAATAATAATAATGATAATAATAGTAACACTGATAGTATAATGATAGATGTAATGATAATATTTCGATTTGAATGTTAAAATGACACTTTTACTACCACAACCACTTTTACTACCACTTTTACTTTTACTGCCACAAAAATATGACAATAATTTAAAATCAGTAATGATAGCAATAAACACAAAAATTATCATAGTTTCCGAATTATTTGTACAAATGTTCATTCAACTAGGTCGTTTACAAAGGTTAGTTCAGTTCACCCGTATATGTATAATGTATACTTTTAAAATGATATATAAACACGATATTAAGTATTTTCGAAAAGTTAAGCCGAACGCAATTTCAATGCTCCATTGTAATGCTATTGAATTCGGTACCGGCTTGTCATTGTTGTGTCCGCACAGTTGAATACACGGTGTACGGATCTATTGTCTGCGTTCTAGTTAACTTTTCGGAAATAGTTTATATCGTGTTTTTGATAATAGTTAAAATTACTAGACGAGTGGCGGTTGGGTAGACTAGTCATTGTTTTACTAATTTCGATTCAGAAATCTCTAAAACACAGTTAAACCTTATAGGAAATGTAGTAAAATTTAGCTAGAATACAATACAATACAATCTACTTTTGCGCGCTGTAAATCGTTTTATTAGGTTTTTTAATTCACGTGCTAATTTCTCTCCCTTCTATCTCTTGCATCACCCTTCTTCGTAATTGTCCTGTTTCGGTTTCCTGTCTCCGTATTGTTTATTACGCGTATATTTATATGTGTACTGTGTATTTATGCGTGTATATATATATATAAATATGTATAATAATAGTAATAATATTTATTTGTACACATTTATTTTCTATATTTTTTTCGAGGGGTATACACTCTGCAAGCTCTGCTTTTTAGTATACCCCTACATTTCCAGTCCTATCATCATTTCTGTGGTCGATATATCCTACTATTATACCACATGTTTACTTTAAATGTATGAATTTATTTATGTTTCTTGAATGAGTTGGAACTTTGTAATTTATTTTTTCATTATATTTTGATTTGAATGGAAAATAAACTGAGACTGAAACTGAAACTTAAAATTGGCTCCCAGCTGACTATTTTTAGTCATTTTCAAACGGGCTTGAAACCGTTCGTTTTATACTCACAAAAATTTCACATCTCACGAAGATCGTGTGTAGTATAGGGATAGTTATCGTCGCCTTCCTCTTCCTCTTCCTCCTCCCTTCCTACTCCTATTTTTATACTTATTATCTTGCTTTTCTTCTTCTTCTTCTTCTTCTCCTTCTCCTTTTCCTTCTTCTTCTTCTTTTCCTTTTTCACCTCCTCCCCTTCCCCCTTTCTTTATTCTTCTTCTCTTTCCTCCTCCTCCTCTTCTTCTTCTTCTTTTTCTTCTTTTTCTTCTTCTTCTTCTTCTTCTTCTTCTTCTTCTTCTTCTTCTTCTTCTTCTATTTTGCACGATTGTGAATATGGTTTGACGTATTCATTTTTGAACTTCTTTTTTTTTTTAATAAAACAACGAGGGTTTGTTTCATCATGGTTTCGAACCTACAACCATCTGGTTGAAAGGCGAGAGTCACGACCACTACACCATGGCGCCTCCAAATGTCTAAAGATTTTATTGATACCCTGTATTCCTCCTAATGGTTAACGATCAATTTGGATTGTTCGCCGCTGGTAACTTCTAACTTCGACTATATTAATTCTAAACATAAAAGGGCTCGTGTTCTATCTTTACCCTTCGAGGAAAAATTATCAATCAGAATAACAGTTAGAAAGATGGGTGCATAGAGGATGCAAACATTGGCAAAAAGTTGTAACCTGCGGCAAAAGTCAAAAAGGTGAAATATCGCAATCTCTTGACAGCCTTAAGTGGAGTTTATGTTGCTATGTGTTATGGGGTTATTGATGGAGATTGTTTACAGTCGACATCGTTTATTCACGGAAGCGTGGCACGATGGGATAAGCTAGACCCAAGCAATCACACATCATCAAAATGGCTTGTTCGAATTATTTGGTTAAAGTTTGTGGTTCAAATTTGTGGTTCGTGGTTCAAATTTTCACCAAAAGGGTGCAATATTGCACCCGACAAGATGCTCCCAATGTAACATTTGTTTGCACCTTTGCAATGTTGAGCCTTTGCTAACAGTGTGAAGTGCATTCAGGCTTACGGTTTATCTTAAAATAATAACTATAATAACTGTTTCGGCAAAAACAGTAGCTCTCATTTTTCTTTCCGGAGGTGATATTTACAGTGGGAGTTATATCCTGTGATGTCTGAAAAATGAAACATTTAGGCATATTTCCGTTATTTTCATCATTATTAGTTGCCATGGCTGTTAAACTATATAAGATTTTTTTTGGACTTTTAAAAGCGCCGTTCTAATATCTTGGATCAAAATCTTGCGTCATATAATTTCGTTTTAAGCCGGAAGGAAGGAGAGATGAAAGGGCTCATTAATCGTAATACTATAGTTGTCAATTCTTATAAAGAAAGTAAGCTAGGCTTCATGACACATGAAACCTAAAATGTATGACCGATGATCACTATAAATGTCATCTGTGAAATGCTAAGATGTTAGTCCAATGATGAATTGGTTTTTAATGATATCATACATCTAGATATTACCTGCGGTATACTTTGGCATTATGCCAACTCAAAGAGCAAATTTGACTTTTTGGGGTACTTTATTAAACAGGCCTAGTCTTAAAATATTTCCTGTAGAAATTCCATACATAAACGAGAGTCCCGAATGGTTCTTGTGCTGTTCAATCTTAATGTTTTAGTTATATAAAATGTCTCTAATTTAAGATCATGAAAATAATTACGTTCTTGTATAGCACATGGCAATAACTTTATCAGAAGTTCATAAGCGTTTTACGATAATTACCCTGACTTAAGCAGTGCAGCTGAAAGCGGGGCAATCCGTTTCAAAGAAATGGATTTCTGGCAGGTACCCATTAACTTCACCTGGATCGAGTGTAGCGCAATATGGAGGAATATCTAGCTGAAAGAATCAAACGCAATGGTATAATTCAAGCCGCAGACCCTCTAGTTCAAGGCGAGAGTCAGAACCTCTACACCACGACAAATTCACATATGTAAATGAATAATTTGCAATTAAATTAATCTTTATGTATTATCTTATCAATTATGCTCGTGATTTTATCTCCCTTTTATACCTAAATATAAATTCATATTTACATCAAAATATAATTCATATGATCGAATGAGGCTCATTGATATATCTTAGAATGTTCCAGAGAGGGAGAGCAGTGGACATTGCGTTTCACTTGCATTTCATTCTGCACGCCCTATATTTCCTCCCCTACCATATCAGAGAACCCTGGATGTGTAATTGTAAACGCTTATATTTCTCAGATAACATGTTAAGAAAACTGAAATCCGATTGAATATATATACAAAACATGGCATCCGCGAAGCTCGGGCTTCATGTTTGCCTCAAGTCATTTATTGATTTTCGGGAGGCAATTGTCAACGCGATCGGCGGGATAAAATCAGATGAAAACACATTCTAAGATTCGCACCTGTTTGTGATTACCCAAAACTTGACATATCAATATATCTGTAAGATAACTCCGAAACTATTGCATCCCTATTCAAGGGCAATGTGCTGGTCTATATGCATAATTGATTACTAGTAGTGTTCATACAGAAAACATACTTTAGCCCCGGTCACACATGGCCCCGGAAGCAACACGATTCAGCACGACTCTTAGTTCTGAGACAGGTAAATGTGAATTAACAAAGAGTCGTGTTGAATCGTGTTGCTTCCGGGCCTCTATGTGACCGGGGCCTAAATTGAATGACCCCCACCACGCGTGGAAAAAAAAAAATCTATTATGTGTGATTTTAATGTGTCAGAAAAATTATACGGTACAATAGAACACCCTGTAAATAGGCTTAAAGGGGCACTCAAGTTCCCATTTTAAGCCCCCCTGCAAAGATAGGAAATGAATATCTTGTGGGCAATTCAATGCAGGAATCTACTTATAACATTTGAAAATATCATCCCACTGCGCTTGATAAAATGATGGGATAAGAATAAAAATTACATAAAAAGGCTCAACCTACATAAAGGCCGCATTGTCTTAGCCAGAAAAGTCGTGCATTCATCGAAAGCAGAAAAATCAGGCAATGAATAAAAGACTAAGTTTCATGTGATTCAGACAATAATGATATAACAACTTGGGCCCGTAACATAAAGGTTTGCGATTAATCGCTATTTGATTTTGCGATCAATTGCAAACTTTAGCACATGATTTGCCATAGACTTGCGATTGATATCAATCGCTATTAGATTAGCAATTAATCGCAAAGCTTTATGTTACGGGGGCGGGGCCCTCACATAACCGGACGGAAAGTATTTGTATGCACATTGGCAACTTTTGGTCACAATTTATGTTATTAAGTATGCTTTTCTCCACGTTCTATACTTATTATTTAAGAATCCGCCTTAAACCATGAATGTATGGTCTATATGGCACATTTGGTATACGTTATGATAAAGCTTTTGTGGAAATTAGAAATCATACCTCTGTATTAATGGTATTCTGCATTCATTTATATTCTGACAGTTAAAGCTAAATATTACAATTATTGCAACTTCCGAATTTTATTCTCATTGGAGGTTAATGTAATGACATCAGGAGCATGAATGCAAGAGCATAATAGAGTTCATTTAAAACAATATAACAAAAACATAGGAAATCGTGAAATCAATAAAGTATAGAACAAATAGTGATTCATCATATTTGCAGACTCACATACGATAATGAAGGAAAATCAATATAAAGCAAATAAGTGGAAATATATTCAATATCGGCACGTGTTATTAAAAATAAAGGCAACCGGTCAAAATAGCCTAGTGGTTATGTAGAACTGATAAATAATGCATCAAAAATAACACAAAGAACGGAATGTTTCCTTATAGCGGTACGATTGTTATACACTTTCAGAACGATAGAACACATTTTGTGTTATGGTTAAATAACTTGTGATTTAAAAGATATATAAAAGATATACCAGTTGCATGAGACGAAAGAGAAAAAAAAAACATTCTTAACCAAACCTGACCATCAGTTTTGTGCCACCATTTGCCATTTGTCATAGATAATTTCGTTTGTGAAAATAATCACTAAAGTTCTAAGAAATGCTTAAATTGCCAACACATTAAACATTTTAAAACTCCTTACTTTTACGCAAATTGGCAACTATTAACACTTTAACAAGTTTTGAGGCAATGAAGATTCAATTTGGTAACACATCTAATTGGAATCTTTTCAAAAGTGAACTCAAATTTTCAGTGTTGCAAATTTAGTAAACGATTAGTGAGTGAATTTGTTGCAAAGTAATTAATGTTCTGAATTGGTTGAACTGTCATCACCTGTCCATTTTACGATATGTTTTTAGATTTCAACATGACTTTGTGGGAACAGTATACGGACAAATTCGACAGGCAATTTCAAAATGAATTTAATGAAAAAAACATCCCTCATCATATTAATAACACAAAATGTTGTCCACATCTGATACATAACGAATTTTGAATAATTCACCATTGAAATGTACACGTTTTCATTATTGTGATCTTCGAGATGCTAACACCAGTGAATAGCATGTAAGAAAATTCGACTATTTTCAATGAATTATAAGAAGAAAAAATTGAAGCATCACTTACCATATCAATAAATTGAAATGTTGTCTAAATCTGAATAAATCGGCACGACTTTTAGATATTTTAGGATCAAAATATTACTAATCTGGCTTCTAATGTCCCTAATACACGTTTTCATAACGCCGAACTTAAAGATGTCAACATGTGGGAATAGCATACAAATTCGACATGCAATGGAATGAGCATCTTTAAAGTGAATTCCTTAGAAATAAATGAAACATCACTTACCATATCAATGACATTGGAATGTTGTCCAAATCTGATTTTAATCGCTATGACTTTCGAATAATTCAGAATCGAAATACCGCCAAATCTCTCCTAAACTCCCTAATATACCCGACGAAATTTTAAGCTCCGAGATGTGATGTCTAAGATGAGATAAAACCGGAGGAGTTTCAGACAGAATTTGAATTTCATGAAGGAAGATGCATGATTTTTTCCGCCAAATTTCGTCTGAAGAAGTCAATGAATCGACAGATGCCAAATGACCGACAAATCACTCGGATTATATAGAATATTGTAATAAAGCGAGAATGAAGAATTGAACAAAAACACCAAGACTTTGGAATCAATCCTTTTGATTTGCTCCGAAAAACATCAGATGGGTTTAGAGTTGGTGGAAGTTGTCGCGATCGGGATGCTAGCTCGTAGAGAAGTGTGCGGTCGAGAAAATGTGGCGTCCGATTTGGAAAGTGGGGAATGTCTTTGGGCAGAGAATCTTGGTTTGCTTGACTGCGCATGCGCGTGGATAATACATGGAGCATCGTCGATACAACATTCTTCGATGCTTAATTTCTCTTTCCCAGATGGCCAATCTGGTAATTAGCGTTCTTTAAAATAACACTCGGGAGAGGTATGAATGTCACTTCATGTTACTAGATCATTGATCATCATGCAATGTGTTCAATACCCACCTATTCAAACAGTTATAATTTAATTTAGTAGTACATTTTTGGAGGCGCACACCAAATTAGTTTCCAATTTTGGGTTTTTGTTTTCTATAGATGATGTACTATGTATTGATTTTTTACCGGTATTATGATTAGACAGACCACCTTAAATATAGCGCTTTGAAAAACCTGTATAAAGCGCCTTATAAATGTAATTATTATTATTATTATTATTATTCAATCATGTTTACCTCTAAAAATACATTATGTTTTGTCAAGAGACACATATACAGGTTTCTGAAGAAAAGAATGTAGAATGCTAATCATATGTAACCTCTTGCTTTTGAAGGTGAACCAGCTCCAAGAATAATAATAATAATAACAAACCGAAAGTCTAGGGTATGTACTTGCAAACTAGTAATTCCAGGGGTTAGTTCCCCTGGTAATTAGTATGCCTTAAAAATAGAATTCGGGAGTGATACGAATGCCACTTCATGTTACCTAGAGAGTGATCATGGTGTATTATACATCATGGAATGTCTTTCATCATGTCTACCTCCGAAATGCATTTATAACTTGTGGATGAATGTTATTGAAGAGGTTTCTCATGAAACGATGTGGAATGCTAATCACAATAATGTAACCTCTTGCTTTTACCACATCTTTGACATGCTGAAACACATCCTCAGCTCATTTGTAGATCAATCCCTTTTATCATCCTTTCCGACGTACATGATTGGAAAGAGTGATTCTAAAAGCCTCTTGATTTATCTTGAACACTAAATCTAAATAAAACCTTTTTGTTTGTCTTCCTTAATCAACCAAGGTCATTTAACAAGTTGAAATAAACGTTCGAGAGGTTTCCGAATTTGGAACATCGAGTTTCAATATGGGATTTTTTGGTAAAGTCCGACTCACACTTATAGGTGTCAGCCTGCGTCCGCCCAGCGTTTTGTTTTTTTGCGCTAAGTATACGCAGATCAGACGATGGACTGACGTTCGGATTGCGCTCAGGGAGCGTACGTCTAACACCAGGGCCCTATTGCATAAAAATTTGCGTTGTAACGCAACTCAGAAAATTAAACGCAAGTCCTAATGCGCGCTCCTGATTGGTTGAAAATGGAGTTGCGTTAAATTTTCTGACTTGCGTTTGATAAAACGCAACTTTTTATGCAATAGGGCCCAGCTCACGTATGACCTGCGCCTCTGTAATTTTAATTAAACAAAAAACGCCAGGCTGACGCAGGATAAAAGCGCAAATGTGTAAGTCAGACTTTAGCAAGTAAGAATAAACGTTGGAAGGGTTACCAAATTCGGGACATCGACTTTCCATATATGATTTTTTTTCCAAGAGCGCAAGGTGAATCCAGTTCACATTTGCAGTTTATTATTAACTTTTTCGGACCCTTCCATTTTCTTTCATATTCGATTCTTTTTCTGGTTGCCAATTTGAGAATAAGGTCTCATACCTAATGCGAGGCACGCCTCGGGGTTGGGTAAATAGTTAAAGGCGAGGTCTCCAGTTCATAAAAACTGGACGTTGGCATAAAAAAGAAGAAGTATTTGCATGGTTTTGTACGTGAGGAGTCAGAAGACATAGCCATCCGCATGTCCATTCTCAAGGTACATTAAAAATGTCGATCATAAAGCCTTGACGAGTTTGCTTGTTCATGGCAAATAACAATATGTATAAGTATGTGTAAGATAAGAAATAAAAATTATAAAGATTAACTTTCTAACGCTATGCGTAACGTCTCTTATACACCTTTGCATTGATTGTGAATTCATAAACAATTATCATATTCTTATTTCTTAAAAAGATATTAGAATGGTTTGGGCTTCCTACGCACGACAATATTTTTGCAGATAGCTGACGTGACGGGGTATTTAATGGCGACAAAATGAAAGGGGAATCAACCCCTAAAATCATTCTGTTTTCAGTGGATTGAGAAAAATCTAAACGGCAACTTCATGAACTTTGACGGAATCGGTGGCGTCATGTTGAACAATTTGCCATTCATGTTTTCCTCTTTTTTTCCAGAAAAGTCAATAAAACATTGTTTTCAGTCACTGAGGATATGAATGCCTCTATCAACTCTGTATTCATAATGAAGAATCATTTTGAATCATTATTCTAAACTATACATAACTGACTGTTATCCTTTTGTTTTTAATTGTACACACAAAGTGAATGGGCAGCTGTCGGTTAATAACTCACACATTCTGCCAAAGTTTCCAACTTAAGGATACCCATGCAAGTAATTATCTTGAACATAAATCTGTGTCTGTGTCTGTAGGCCTATGTGTTGTGTGTATGTGTGTATGTGTATATGTGTGTTGTTTGATTTATCCAGTTGATTTGCTTGTTTTCTCACACTGACTGTGCCCGGCAGTGCTTCGCTTAAAGGAACATTATCCAAATGTGAAGTAATTGTATTGAACATGAATCTGTAAACCGAACCTGTATGCCATGGTCAGATTGTGATGTAGTTGGTTTGTTTGCCTGTGTTTGTGTGAATTTTGTGTGTATGTATGTGTACGTATCTGCTGTTTGATTTATACCATTTATTACTATCTGCCCATTTTCACTATGCCCACCAGTGCCCCGCTTAAAGAAACCCAAACATGCAAGTGATGCAATTATCTTGAACATAAATTTGTGTCTGTGTCTGTATGTGTTGTGTGTATGTGTGTATGTGTATATATGTGTTGTTTGATTTATCCAGTTGATTTGCTTGTTTCCTCACACTGACTGTGCCTGGCAGTGCTTCGCTTAAAGGAACCTTATCCAAATGTGAAGGTGACGTAATTATCTTGAACATAAATCTGTAACCCGAACCTGTATGCCATGGTCAGATTGTGGCGTTTTTTATTTGTTCTGTCGGTGTTGATTTCATTTTAATTTATTCATTTCATCACGGTCGACATCCATGTATCCAGTCAGAGTCGCCCATAAGCGGGGGGAGGGGGTTAAACTGCATCCCAAATTCTTGCCAAGCAAACAAATTCCCTTCTTCTCAGCTAAAAACTTAGCAGAATATGCCCGTAAAATTGTTCACTCCACATGCTATGCCGTCACGACGCGGAGAAAAATTATCATGTTCGCTCTCATTTTTGTTTACTTCCATAATCCTCATCTACCCATTTCATCATCATCCTCATCTCCACCTC
>BQKZ01000998.1:26383-59235 GCA_036244855.1 Temnopleurus reevesii
AGTATGATGGATTATGATCGGGCCAATAATTGCACGATACATCACACCCATGCATAATCAGCGTAGCAAGTTAGGAAAAATGGCGTTTCTTCACTCTACCCAACACAGAAAATAATACACGGGGCGAATGTAATATAAAAAAGGTCCCGAAAGCCAAATTCTACTCAATCCTATATATTTCTTGCAAAATTATTTGACTCATGCTAGTTATTTATAGGTTTTACGTGCTTTTCAAGTTTGGTGGGATTATGTGAGCATTCATTTTATACCACTGCATGGCGAAGACCAAGTATAATGGATTATCATCGAGCCAATACGATACAAGTCACTTTTCTTGACAAGTGAAAGTTTAAAAAAAATCATCGTAAAACTGGTTAAAATCGTATAATAATTTCAGTCACCACTTGTTTATTCATCTTTGCCTTATCTTACCACATCTTATGATGGCATCCTTTCGAATCTTATATTTAGCTTCGCTTATTTAATCTTATCCTTATTTCACCGTCCTAGCCTTGTTGCCATTTTCATCGCAATGTATTGGGCTAGCTTGCGCCATCTCTCGGTCACCTTCATTTTAAACTACCACCTTAGCGCCACTTTCGACACCATTGAAACGCGTTATGCACGTCATAATAACATGCCGAAAATGCGGGTTAGGTGTGAATAATACCCTATTCACATAGTAACCCGAATCACACCGAATCACCCCGACACTCAAAAGGCCCGTTTGCACTATAGCGATTTTTTTTTAATTAGCTCACCAATTCTTATCCGGGCAGAACTATAGCTCGACCTAATTTGCAGTACAGACCCAAATAGTGAGCTAATTCACTAAAATATGTTTAACTTAACAAGATATTTTGAAGAAAAAAATAGTGAGCTATTTCGAGAATTAGCTCACTACTTTGCTAGTATTTTGCACAGTTAAGACGGGCTCGGGTTAATTTGCCTCAGGCCGTTTCCGCATCAAGGTCACACCAGCCCATTGCGTTGGTTTTACCATGGTCATTCTTGTTTTAATTGCCTGATAGTAGGGACCTTTAGCTAACAAGACGGGAGTGCCGATCACAACGTTAGCTCTAAGGTCCATTCAAGAAGTAGCGTTGTGTTGGTGCACCCTTCTGGAACGGACCTTAGAGCTTACGTTGTGATCAGCCCTCCCGTCTTCTATGCTAAAGGTCCCTATTGTTATAATGAAGACGGGGATTATGAATCTCGAACTAAATCAGGGAGGAGGACCGTTTTCATCTTGAGATTTTTTTCTGAAGTGGGAGAGTGCAGAAAGGACTACTGAATAACGAGCTAAATCGAGAAGAGGGCTGATCTGGCTAAAATATCGTGATCAAGGAAACTTGGGCTAGTGCAGCGCCGGTTAATCAGGTTCTAAATCGTGTTTATTCCGGGGATGATCGTGTAGCTTCCGGGGCGGGACCAATTGTGTCTGGACACTGATATGCGTGTTGAAACGGGAGCCCAATCACGACTGTTTTTTTTAAATAAATAAATAAAAATCTAACGTCCGGTGTGGATCGTGTAGCTCCGGGACCAATCGTGCAGTTTCCGTGCCCGATCGGGTTGATGCCCATGGTCTGCTGGCATGAATCGTATTGCTAAGATGATAGTAATGGTGTTTATCATGGCGTTGCTGTTGAATTTTGTGGTGGTAATCGAAGTGTTGCACGTGTAACTGTGTCCAAAGACTTTGATGTTAATATAATTAAATGATTATAATAGCTAAACGATTTCAGCCTTTTGGCCTTTCAAAATATATGACACATATCTCGCCGGTAAACCCCAATGTGATCCTTATTTAAACCGTCGCAAAAAAAAAATCATTATTGAAAGGGCAGTATTTTCTTTATTGATTGCATTTCTAAAGCGTTTTCATCGACATAACTTCGAGACTCCAAAAGAGGTTTAACCCCCCCCCCCCCCTTCCCTCTTCCAAACCTCTCTCTATCCGTATAACACCTTACACTGATGACGCGCTTTGACCGATTAACATGTGTGGAACACGACACCAGGATTATCACCAATGGTTTGACAGATATAGCCACACCGTTATCTCATTCCAGATTAAAAAATGCAATCCAATTTCATAAATTACAAAAACTCCGATTCATTTGATAGATGGCATGGGTGTTTGGCCTAACTTTCACGGGCTGTATGATTTGAAATATATAGATATATATCAGGTATACAATTTCATAAACATATATTCGTGCTTCACATAAAATTATACGTGTTAAACTTGTGTTTTCTTTGGGTTTGGCCACACCGTTATCCCATTCCAGATTGAAAAATGCAATTCAATTTCATAAATTACAAAAACTCTGACATATTAGATAGCATGGGTGTTTGACATAAGCCTCATGGGCTTTATGATTTGAAAGAGCAACCGAGGGAACTATATGTCAGCTGTACTCCAAATTCATAAACGTATATCTATGCTTCATATAATACTTATTTGTGTTTTCTTCATGTTTAGCTTTTACAATCGTTTTTTGAAAATGATGTACATTGTTTCAAATATGCCCCCATAAATCATGATGCAATGCATTTACAATGAAAAAGAAAGAAATGAACAAACAAACCAAAAAAAACCCACAAAAAAACAAGCTGATGTTAAATTCGGCCGGTGCTGTCGTATGGAGATACCGTGTTATGTTAAATGAACACCCATGGTGTTATTCTACACCGTATTGATATATATGTCGACACCAACCGAATCTCTCACCGGTGGTCTTTCATGCAGTGTATTTACAATGATACATTTCAAACATTTATATAAAACACGATATAAACTATTTCCGAAAAGCTAAGAGGGCCACAGACATAAGAACTGTACGCCGTGTATTCAACTGTACGAACACAACAATCGCAAGCCGGTTCAGATTAGAATAGCATTACAAAGGACCTTTGAATTTGCGTTCGACTTTCGAAAAACAAAATATATCGTGTTATAAATGAATCTATCAAACGTCAAAAAGAAAAATAGAAAGTAAAAAAATTGAATACATATATATTTTCAAAAAGAATCACTTGATATTCCCTTTGTTTTAAATTCACCCTTTCAGAGAATCTAGTGATTCCTATTGTCGTGATTGTGGCTTATAACGCCTCCGCTTAATAGTGTGATTCTCTAAATTGTTATATATTTGGGAATTGCCTGGGAAGTCATAAACACTTGAACGACTTTGTGATTGAAACCAGACCTCCCGCAACGGGATCTTGTATAGTCCATTTGCATAGAAATACTTATTCAAATTCATCATACACACTAAGAAAAAAAGATGAACAAAGGTGCAACGTGCGAGGAAACTCGAGATGGTGCGACAGTTAAAGTACATAAAAGGTACGAACTACAGAAAAGGGTGCAATATTGTAACATTTTGAAACCTCAAGATGATATTGTGTTATGTTATGAAGTCATTGTGTGATTATTTCAGAAAAATTTACTGCAATTTCTATCCAAGTAATATATTTACATATTGTTAAAAAAACCAACGAACGATATTCAATACAAAATTGAACTCAATACAATACTGTTATAATATTATGAGCTTAATTAGCGTTTTTGTATCATGTGCACTGTAGGGATGGACACAACAAACTCGGTATATATTGTAAAGATGGCGTTGATGATTAAGATAGATGAAATAATATTTGTAGCCTGTCACATTCGATTATACTGTATACTGAATAAAGAGAACATAATTATCCTAAAGTCATGCAAAGTCCGTGTATTTCATAATGAACGAAAAAACGATTCGCTACCTTTAATAAGATATTAGGTGACGGGTTTTTAAAATAAATTATGTTAATTGGTTTCGCAAACAGTTGACTCATATTTCCATGTAGAATACACAATCGCCACGCGAGTCAAATCAACCTTTGGCCAGGCCCTAATTATGTAGGTGGTAACAGAAATTGTATCTTTTTTCATTCAATCACTTTTTATCTAGTTTATTCGGAGGGAATCAAGATTAATGTATAACTATCACTTGCAAACCTGACAATTAGACGTTCTCATTTAGAAAGCTTAAGCGTGTCTAAATGATAGCTAGCTGTCATGAGGAAAATATTATCCCCATTGACAAACCTCTATAACATTAGTACTTTTTCAAACGTTTGAATATGCACACAATTCGTCTGGTGGATTGTAATTCGTATATTTAATTTTAAGGCTAAACTTTTACACCTTTGCAGTTATAACCAACGTCTACCCTTCTTTTATGGAAGTTGAAATGTGCTTCCTGAAGGCATAAATAAGGAGGAAAGACGCATAGCTGACGCTAACGTGTGAGTGTTTCGAGCACCAACCTAGCGCCTTGATCATTATTGGTCAAGCGTTTGGCGACAACGGGGTATCTTTCGAAATTCACGAGTGCTCTACAAAATAACATTAAAGCTATACACACAAAAGTAAGATAAAGCATTTAGATATTATTATTCAACTTGTACTAACGTTAATTTTGTTCATATAATTTTATGTTCATATTTGTTCTCACGCCACAAAAATTAATAAAAAAAACGGCGTCATCAAGACTAGTCAATTCATTGCATTTATGGCTATTCAACTGAAATATATGGATAATGCCCCAGCACAAACAAACACACACATACACACAGACACACACACACACACACACATACATGTATAGATTGAAACACAGTAGTTGTTCAGATAAAAACATATCTTCATTTTGATTGGCACATGCAGACTTGCCAAAGAAAAAATTTTCACTGCATGCTTTTCATGGAAAATGGTAATACTAAAACCAATTCAATTTGTCATTGCATATCGTATTCTCAATAAGGCCAATCATGTAAACCTTGCATTTTCATTCGCTGGCATCCTGCGTCGCTATCACTAAGAAATTATATCTCTTTAAATGTCACACTTCATATTGCTATATAAACTTTGATCACTTTTCACCCCGGAGCTTTCCAGAAAGACCTACATTTCAAAATGAAAGACAGAATTATATTTTAAAAGAGAAAGAGAGAAGATACCGGAAAATACATAGCGTGAAGTCTGCAGACGATCGGATATCATGGCGCGCATTTCAACCTAGTTCTAAAAAGCAATAAATTATTTTGATGGGCGCCGTGAGTGATTTCTCCGAAAGTCGCAGCGCCGCGCATCCTTTACCAACAGGTATACCATCTGCAGCTATATCGATAATGGCATAATGATGTCATAATGATGTAGATGTATTGATGACTGATATATGTGATATGATTACCTCTTATCTTTATGACCTGCAAGCAAGTCAAAACTGCATTTTGACATAATTATACATTGAAAGACACATTTGCAATGAATTACAGCCGAAGACTCATTGTTATGTTCAGTATTATATGATTAAACGTACGCCTATTTCGTGTACTGATCTTGACAACAGATGCGTATCATGCCTGGATCATACATACATCTTATATTAAATTAGTTCACCAATTAAAAAAAGAGATTCGTACCAACAAATTGAAGACGATTAACTCCTGCGGCAGAGTCTTCGAAGAAAACTTATTAGAAGAAACGAGCAGATAAAAAATGAGTTGATAGAGAGTAATTTAGAGAGAGAGGGAGAGAGAGAAAGAACAGGAGCGAAAGGAGGGGGTTAGAGAAGCTGTTGGCAAATAGAAAACACGAGCAGTAACGAGACAAACAATAACGATACTAGTATCGAGTCCTGAAAAAGATAGAGTAAGAGAAAGAGAAAGACAGAGATAAAGAGAGAGAGAGAGAGGGAGAGATAAAGAATGGGAACGAGAGAAGGGGGTTAGAGAGACGGGTAAAAATTGGAAAACACGAGCGGTAACGAGACAAACAATAACGATGACACTATCGAGTCCTGAGAAAGAAAAAGAGAAAGAGAGAGAGAGAGAGAGTGGGAAAGAGAGAGAAAGAGTGAAAGCTAGCGAGAGAAAGAGAGAAAGAACGACAGCGAGAGGAGGGGTTACGCAGACGGGGATTGCAAATGGAAAACAAGAGCGGTAACAAGACAAACAATAACGGCGACAGTATCGAGTCCTGAGGTACACCTGTACACGCTGTGTTGTCAAACTCTTGACCGTTCCATAGCCTCGAGCGTGTTGATTACTGTCCAAACAGTTATCGATTCTACATTACTTAGAGCTGTCTTCAAGAGGTGACCTACTTCGCCAGTGCTCCCCTACAAGGCCCGGGCACACCAGACACGGCACGTCATCACGGCATGTTTTTTTTACGCGATGTCTCCCTTGTGATTGGCCAATTGCTGAACATCCTTTGCGCGGAGGAGCGCGCTGGCCAATAACATCCAATATATCGCGTAAAAAACCGTGCCGTTATGCCGTGTCGTGTTTGATGTGCCAGTTCCCCCATCACTCGACCCTCTCAATTCGACAGCCCTGTTTCCACTGGGATTCTAATCCCCGGAGAAGTGATATTGATTCCCCTGTATTTAATGTGATATGCCCAATGGGATGACTGGGCTATATATATTGAAAACGTGATGGAAGGGATACTTTACGGCTAGAAAGACGAGCGAATAATTGCTGTGACCAGTACGCCATGAATATTGAGAAACAAGATTTATGTATAGAGTCGTTACACCCTCTTTCAAATGAACTGTATGAAAAAGGATGTGAAAATGTGAACACGTGTACACATCTAATTCAGCTCACACATTCTAGTTTCCATGGTTACGACGTAATTTCGTAAAATCATCGTATTTTGCTGATTGACAAATCACCAATGCCAATTATTTTTTTTTCTACAATGGACAATTACTGATTCATTGGGAAATCGGGATATAGCCTCTGAATAATCTGCAAAATATTGGGTAAAACTAGTATATTAGTATTTTTTCTCGGTAATTCACAAGAAATTTTGAAAGAGGTTGGTTCTTTTTTTTTAATGGAAAATTTGAGGGTACTAATTAGCACCTTCAAATTCTATCATAAAATCCTGAAACAGATACGACACAAATCACATATAGATGTGCGACAATCAATTTAAAAATATTCAACACAAGATTTTGTAGGCCATACAATTTCAGTAAGTAAACAAGACTGTATTTAATTGGCGACGATTTTCTAGTTAACTATTTATTACAATACGCCTGGTAAGCATGAATGTTAAACAGAAGTCAGAATATCCAGATCGTCACATATTATTTTATACTCTCGTGCCCGAAGACATATTCTATGGCAATCGGGTTCTTACTCTCGAAAAGAGTAACCACGCAGTCTCCTTTTATTTTCTAGGGTATCTTTCCAAAGAAATGTTTTGAGATGTAATTCTCGCAAGAAATTAGAGCTGGGTTTAAATTTAATCCTGGGATAACATTAGTATTCTAATCCATTGCTCGCTGGAATATTACCGGTCTTCTAATTGAATCCTCATGAATAGATAGAAACACGATTTACTAGTATCGAAATTATCAAGATTTATGAATTCCCAACAAACATTTCCCTGGAACCACATAATCTCCATACTTAAAGTGTGATATTTGTATCAAAGTAATAAAAGAAAAATAGGGAATGGGAATTTCCCCTGGGAAATACATGAGGGTTATGATCTTGATTATTAAAGGGACTGAGAAGAATGAATAACTGTACATAGAGACAAGGTGTAACTTAATTGGAAATATTTACGTTATTTCCTGCAGGTAAAGAACAGCGTTATACGATTCCCTTGGGGACATATCCCCTAAAGGCATAAGGATGAAATTCTTCTACAATTAGGCTAAATTGTCATCCTCGGAGAGAAATTACCCTTGAGAAAAAAATAAAAATGAAAAAAAAAACACGGTGGGAGGTGTTCTTCAAAGAACTTTCTATCCGAAAGTACATTTTCAAAGCTGACAACAACCTCTAACACCTAATGCCCCGGTCACATAGGACCCCGAAAGCAACACGATACGATTGACCCCGACTCGTTGTTTTGAGGCAGTTAACTGTAAATTATTCGGGGTGAATCGTGTTGCTTCCGGGGTCCTATGTGACCAGGGCTTAAGTACGTGAAATCGTCAATTGAAGAAGTCCATGGTAACGAAAGGATATTCAGACAAAAATGTTAAAGTTCGAGCAAGAACTGCAAGAAAACTAGTAATGGAAGAGCATTTTAAAACCCTGCAAAAGAAAGTCTAGAACAAAGTTTTTCGATATCCACTGACTTTTTTTGTTGAATCTCTGAATCAGTATTAAGATGTGTATGCATTTTGATGAGGTCGGTAACGGAAGGACGTCTCGATATGCGTTAAGGCGCACATACATACACTGCAAAAACGCTGGTGTTAAGTTTAACACCAACCGGAATCTATATATGACAACACCAGAAAAGTGTTAAAATAACACCAGTTTGGAATCCATTTAATATATTTCAATACCAACTGGTGTTGTTTAAGGCCTTGAACAACACCAGTCGGTGTTTAAATACATTGATTTGATTCCGAACTGGTGTTATTTTTACACTTTTCTGGTGCTGTATGATATAGATTCCGGTTGGTGTTGAATTTAACACCAGCGTTTTTGCAGGGTAGCTGCGGAGTGCTAACGATTTGCTTTTCTTAAACGTTAATTTATAGTAATCATCCCAATACAAATCCCTTCAATTTACCTTACATTAAATAAAAACACGTTCTTTCTATAACATACTACGTTCACCCGGCTAAAATGTATATACTATTTTAATTTTCCATGTACATTCTCGAAACCATGTTGAGAATGCATTAACTGGAGAAAATATTAAAGTCCATGCTGAGTTTAAAATACATACTGAGTTCAAAATACATGTTCTTAGGAGTACGTACAATATCCTGCACTCTTGTGTGTATATGATAAATGACATGTCTACACCAAGATCCAAAACCGTAAGGTATCAGAAACTACAATAGCGGTTTCTTCAATTCACCTACTGCAGGTGCCTTGTTTTGGTATATAGGAAAAGCGAGAAGGTCACTTGCAGCAAAAAACTCACATTGGCGTCTTGTCAAGGACGAGCAGGCAGAAAGGTGAATTGTACGATCTCGCCTTTGCGCCTTGTGACCTTGCGTAGAACGAAAATCGATAAAGTGACTAATACAAACTCGCCTTGGAGCCTTATGTAGAAAGAAAAAGCGAGAAGGTAATTTCTACAAACTTGCATTTCCGCCTTTTTAAGAAGGGAAAGCGCAAAGGCAACTAGATATTACTCGGTCTAGATGTCCATAAGACGACTTGTACAAACTCGCCTTTGCCCTGCACCCTTTGATTTTGATTGATTTATTTTATTTCCATTTCGATAACAAAGAATACAACAAAACATAAATATGAACAGTTTCGAGTGAACATAAATTGAACAAAAATAAGGAAGCTTCCGTAGGACTGTCGTAGTTTCCGAAACCTTAAGGTTTTGGCTCTAAGTGTGAATCCCACTCGAGATAGAACTACAGATGTAAACCGCATCTGTGATATTAGACTCATTGACAGATGGGGTGACATGCCCAATGGCGTCACCGTATGAAGAGCATAGCGGTCTCACGACTGTAATTATTTTTGCGTTTTTTCATATATATATACTTGAACATTTTCTTGTTGACATATTATTAAGAGGATTGGCAGGTTACTTCACATACATTTGAATGTAAGTATGTAAAACAGAAATTAAACTAGCTAATACTGATACAGTCATTCCATTTCCCAAGCATTAAAATTCAGTTGTAGAAAACAACTGATTCTACTAACTTGTTGAATACGGTAATGGTTTTAATGCGGGATATATGATTGCTTGCATTTGGTCATGATTGCTTACGATTGTGCAAATAAAAGCTTTCGGTATATTCAAAAAATTATTTAAACTTTTTATAATCAACTAGCATCCATTGAATCGATAAAGGTTTAATAAACACAAATACAATTATTCTGCCAATGGGTTTGAAATTCATATCCGGACATGAGATCAAGGTCACGTGTACACGTGACCAACAAAACACCTGCAGATTTCGTATTGCTAGTTTTGAAAATACAGCCCCTTTTCAATTAATAGTAGCATGTATCGCTGTGTATACATACCAATTGTGGTCCAACTGAACATTTTCCTTTTAATATAATCTATAGAATAACAATTTCTGTACTAAATTAACTCAAGACCACATTAGCTGTTGTGGCGTGCGCCGTAAACCAAGCTGAGGGGGACATTCATGAATTGATTTGGATAGTTCCTGCGCAGTGGATCAATGTACCGGCCTCATTCTATAATGACGTTAAAATCGTTCCCTCCTCCATGTCTATTTTTCACACGTATATATCCAAATTTGAACGACACTTGCCGTTAAACTCACTTTCCCTTTACAAAGAAATGCATGAATATATCCTGAAATGTCAATCATTATGCCTGTATGCCTAGACTACGCTCAACATGCGAATATTAATCAGGCGTGAGCACTTGGATGAGCCGCAAGAAAATTATTAAATGGAACGAATCACTCGAAACGTTTCTCGTTTTGACATATTTATGCCTTTGTATGCAGCTAATCGTGAAAATTCATGCCATCTACGAAATTGGAAGGATTTGCCAATCGGTATTAGATAGTGTATGGAGGTCAAATGGAGGTGAAGAGATGTAACATCGTACACATCTAAAACCAAATGAATCATGTTGAAAATCACAAAAATTGACTGTTTAATGGTATATCTTAAACATTGATATAACAATTAATGTTTCTTATCACGTTTTATCAGTAATTTCATGAAAGTCGAAGATACGGAATCACTATTGGCTAAAGACTGATCAAGTCCGGAATTAAAACAAAAACATTTCACTATTCATAGCAAATGAAACTATTCTCCGTGCAAAAGAAATGGCGCTATAATTTTTTTGCTTACTCTTTGGATGTTTTAGTTTCGAATCTATTTTTCTATTCTATATTCCATAAATGCAGTTTAACAACAGATCAATAATACGGTTTTTCTATTTCGCTCACCATCCCAGGCCTGCTTAAGAGAGAGAGACAAAGAGGGGAGAGGAGGGAGGGGGGGGGGGTAATACCAAAAAAAGGGAGTAAAAAAAAAGTTGTGTATGGACGACAATAAAATAAGTAAGTAGAGGTAACTGGAAGAAAAAAGAAAGTACGCCATCTGTTGGATATCTAAGGTAGATGTGAACATGTCAATGAACAATATACGATTTATTACATTTTTTCGGGATATAATAGTGAAAAAGATCCATGAAAAGGGGTTGATTCTTTGATCTGCACCATCGATGAACTCTTTCTCTATAGATTTTAAACCATTGGGCAGTTGCAGATAGATTACTTCAGCTTCATCCCTCATTTCCGAAACTAAAAATAAACTTAATTAGCTTGAATATATTGGCTAGTCATACTTCGCATGCAATTTTCAAAAACAAAAACAAAAACAGGTTTTACATTGAAAAATCATCTTTGTTTCTCAGGAAAAATGGTCCGTGGTCTCACAAAATCAGCAATCCAATACTAAGATTATACATGAACCGAATCAAACCTCGACATAGCATGCGATAATACTCGTACGATTGCTGTATCCGACGTTGCGCTCATGCAACGAAAACGTTTACAGTTTTGCATATAGGTTCGCAAGGTCATCGACAAAATATGCCACAAAATCTGCCAATCGATTTGAAATTCATGCTAGAGCGTCTGAAAATGTCAATCGTCTCGAAAGGTTCCGTCACACTATTGTGTTCCTGGCCAATGTCTTCCAGCGTTTATGAAATTTTCAAAATGATCCATGAATACAAAAAATACAGATGAAAGACGCTTAGCTGACGACAATGTGTGCTTAATGGTCCCTATACACCTTTGTAAATTGAGGCAGACGAAGGCTGAAAAATTGGAAAAAATACGGAAGCTTATACGTGCAAAACGAAGGCAAGTTGTTCGACTAGCCAAGAGGCCTTCTTTAGGACAAGAGGACGAGTTGTTTAAGCTCGTCTTCGCCCTGCCCATACAGACATACGTATTTGTTTCTAATTTGTCATCCTTCGTCCGTCTCAATTTGTTAGTCTTCTAACAGCCGAACACTTTCAACGTCATGCGTCTTTCCTCCGCATATCTACGTTTGCCGAGTGTCTTCTAATTCAATAACACGATATAAAAGTTAAGTGGGCCTCAGACCATAGAACATGTCTTCAACTGTTATGTATTCAACTGTGCGAACACAACAATCGCAAGCCAGTTCCGATTTGCATAGCATGTCAAAGGAGCATTGAATTTGCGTTCGTCTTAATTTTTCGGAAATAGTTTATATCGTGTTTTATGCAAACTGAGGCAGACGATGGATGAGAAATTGGATGAGATACGGAATTGTTCAACTACACAAAGTCATCTACTCGCTGCACGTATAGGCTTCCGTATTTTTACAATACGAAAGCCTTCGTCATCCTTTAACGTTCAACGTCTTTCCTCCGCATTTCTACGTTTGCCGNAAAAAAAAGTGTGTGAGGAGGATTATATCTAGACGGTCAGAAAACCTTCAGTTGGAAAAGGGGAAAAAATAAAACGAATGGGATTGGGAAGAAAAGAATGAATAAGAAGATAAAGAAGAGGAGGAGGATTGGAAAAGATTACATTGAAGAAGATGTAGGAAGTAGAGGAAGATGAATAAAAAAGAAAGGACGCCATCTATTGGCTATCTAAGGTAGATGTGAACAGACGCCACCTGTTGGCTATCTAAGGTAGATGTGAACAGACGCCATCTGTTGGCTATCTAAGAAAGATGTGAACAGACGCCATCTGTTGGCTATCTAAGAAAGATGTGAACATGCCATTGAAAAATAAACGATTTAGTACATTTTTCTTATCTAATCGTGAAAAATATTCATGACAAGGGGTTCATTCTTTAATCTGCACCATCGCTGAACTCTTGCTTTATAGCTTTCAGATCCTTGGGCAGTTGAAAATAGATTAATTCATCTTCATCCCTCATTTCCGAAACTTAAAATAAACTTAATTGGTTTCAATACAAGTAATAATATGAAAATTGCTAGTCGTATACTTCGCATGCCATTTTAAGCAAAAACAGGATAATTTAACCAAACCAGCAATCAAATACTAAGATGATAAATGAACCGAATTAAATCCCGATAGCGGCATGTGATAATATTCGTAGCATTGCTGCGATGTTCCGTTCATGCAATAGAAACGTTTACAGTTTTGCATCTAGGTTCGCAAGGTCATCGACAAAATGTGCCACACAATCTGCCAATCGATTTGAAATTTATGCTAGACCGTCTGAAAATGTCAATCGTCTCTAAAGGTTCTGTCAGACCTTTGTGTTCTCAGTTAACGTATTCCAGCATTTAGGACGTTTGCAAAATGATCCATGAATACAGAAATACGGATGAAAGACGTTTAGCTAACGACAATTTGTGCTTAAATGCCCCTATACATCTTTGTAAAGTGAGGCAGCCGGAGGCTGACAAATTGAAAAAAAATACGGAAGCTTATACGTAAAAAACGAAGGCAAGTTGTTCGACTAGCCAAGAAGCCTTCTTTAGGACAAGAATACGAGTTGTTTAAGCTCGTCTTTGCCCTGCCTATACAGACTTACAAATTTTTTTTTCTAATTCGTCAGCCTTCGTCTGTCTCAATTTGTTAGTCGACTAACAGCCGAACGCCTTCAACGTCATGCGTCTTTCCTCTGCATATCTACGTTTGCCGAGTGTCTTATAATTCAATAACATGATATAAACTATTTCCGAAGAGTTAAGTGGGCTTCAGACAATAGAACACGTATTCAACTGTTATGTATTCAACTGTGCAGACACAACAATGGCAAGCCAGTTCCGATTTGCATAGGAAAGGAGCATTGAATTTGCGTTCGACTTAATTTTTCGGAAATAGTTTATATCGTATTCTATGCAAACTGAGGCAGACGATGGATGAGAAATTGGATAAGATACGGAATTGTTCAACTACACAAAGTCATATATTCGCTGCACGTATAGGCTTCCGTATTTTTACAATACGCAAGCCTTCGTGATCCTTTAACGTCTAACGTCTCTCCTCTGAATATCTACGTTTGCCAAGTGTCTTCCAAATTCAATGAACGCTGAACAGATGTGACTGGGTTTCCACATTGAAATGTCAATCGTCCCTTACTCGTGTTCCCTAGACCGTGCGTAACAAAAAGACAAGTTTGCAAGTCGATTGGTAAATATTTGCCTTGCACCTGCACCGTGCGGTTCCCGTAATAAATCTGTCAATTATCGATGAACGGGAATAATGCATGCATATGATAATACAGTGAGGGCTAACTAGAATTGCCTTTTGGAAGTGACATGGTGCGTTTAAGCGTAAATGCGGGTCAATCGACTTAATGCCCAAAATGGGTCATATCTGTATGTCATTTTGCAGACAAGCTTTATGTAGGTGGTAATCACCTGCAATGCCAGTGGCTCAAATATACTGTCATTCACCAATGCTTTGGGAGAATAGCTATTGCACTCATCAATAAGCTTACCCCCCCCCCCCCAAATAGTGGTATACTAGTAAATTAATTCCGGTGCCACTGGACACCAGCACAATATATTACATCGTGCTGTAGCGATATGCCGCGTAAAACATATGTTCTTATGGGTGGCATCTTATTATTATCGTAAAATAGCTTGACGATCAAAGCTTTAATATAATAAATAAAATAATAATAGGTCCATTTATATAGCGCAATCACTATATGCATATACTCTACTGCGCTTGATACTATGGTACCATAATATTACCCTGGATATAACTGCCGAGCAAGCTAGTTAGGCGCTCAAGCATTCCAAGGAATAAATTCCTGCCAGGTACCCATTTTTCACCTGGGTCGAGTGCAACGAAGTGCGGGTAAATTTCTTGCTGAAGGAAATTAGCGCCCTGGGTGAGATTCGAACCATCGACCCTCTAGGCGAGAGTCCGAACCACTACACCACAACACTCCCACGCACCACGACACTCCCACAAATATCAATCTATTTCATATATGGCGCTGCAAAAATTGAACAGAAAACACTGATGAATGTGTTGAGTGGGGTGAATTTACTTGGAAAATTCTTCAAGGATGTCGTTTTACTGCTAATACAGGGTTCAGTAAATTGATAATAATACTATTCCCTTTATCATTTTGTTAGAGTGTGCAAATATTCGTCATTTGTTTGGCAACTATCCTTCTCTCACGCACGTAGCGCATCAATAAAACACTGACAGCGCGGCCTGCTATTCTGCGAAACATCGTGGAGGCCGAAACTCGACACACTTTACAGACTATCAATAGACAAGCTTGATGGAAAGTACTAGCTCCTTAAGGCATCGGGCACTATCGCTGGCGCTCCGTCGGGAATACCTCTCAAAAGCAACGTCTTGCATATGCGAATTAATGGCTGGATGTTAATGCGTGGTAGTCCAATATTACTATAACATACATCAAGTGCCGAGCGCCTCACTAAGAGCAGAATGGACTAATGGTTCAGACAAAATAGATAAAAATATTATTCAGTTCTTACAATAGCGCATAACATATAGCCATGGTATGTTTCCATTCGTTTAGCGTGTCCCTTTAGATAATTGCCCTCAATCACTAACAGTAGCTAGATGTACACAAAGTAAATTTCCTTCCCTCTTATTTTATTGAGAAATGTTGAACAAGTGTCGCTTCTGCTAGGTCAGTAGAGAGGGAATCTACTTTCTTTTATATTCATGAACCTATCGTGGATGTTTGAATGGAGTTGTTTAATTTATCAAATCTCTTTGTCCCATCTACCCACAGTGTGCTGTAGATGACGAAATGGAAGAAAAGAAAGAAAATCTTTTCTCTATAGGCACAGATACACCATGGCAATTATAGAGTGTTTATTCTAAATTATGAAATATTGGCCAAATGGTTCAGTTTTTCATGAGATACGCCTTAAAAAAATAATAAAAATCATTAAGACTATGAGGGTAATTTGCATATAGAGCTTCATTCTCTATAGCATTAGGGCACTGAGTATCAAAACGATGAAGAAGAAAAACAGACAGATTTTGCCTATATAACATTTCTTTTATAATCAAAGCACTTGCATGGGTTCATCCGTTTGTTATATAAAATGTCATTCTTCATAACTATTAATTTGAACCCATTATGTTTTGTAAAAAATATGTCTGCGGTTTAATTGCAATTTATTCTTCCAATTTCTGCAAGACTCCCAAGGTAGGCTTAACGATGTGTATCTATTGATGCATAGGTGTTTAAATACATGTCAAATTCAATACCCTTCTCTCATAAGAGGAAAGCTGACGGTAAATTGCCATCTCATCCAATGCCATCTGGTCCAATGACCGTTTCGTCCAAACGCGCTTCGTCCAACATTACTTCGTCTATAAACATTTCGTCCGATAAACATTTCGTCAAATTGCCGCTTTGTCCAGTAACCAATTTGTCTAATATCCCGTTCGTCCAATAGCCATTTCGTCCAATAACCATATGGTCCATCTTCACGTTGTCTAATTGCCTTTTCGTCCAATCATCATGTGGTCTAGTCCTACTTCGTCCAATTGCCGCTTTGTTTAGTGTCACTTAGCCTACCAGGTTGTCCAGATTGGACGAAATGATGTTAGCCCAAATGGCTATTAGACGAATTGATTATTGGACCAAACGTTAATGGACAAACTGGCTTTAGGACGAACAGGATATTAGACAAACTGGTTATTGGACAAAGAGGCTATTGGACGAAATGAATAATGGAGAAAACGATAATTGGACAACCTAATGTTAGACGAATCGCGTTTGGACGAAACGGTCATTGGACGAGATGACATTGGACGAGATGGGGATATACCAAGCTGACAAGGGCTGCAACTTTTTTCAACGTGCATTGGGAAACACTGTCGTGAATCAATGACAATCATGTCATGAATGAAAACGATTCGGGACATCCAACTCTTGCCAAACCCCTCGGGTATGCGACCAGAAAAAACAATTCTCAGATACGTTTAAGAATGAAATATATTTGCTTTCATCCTCCAGTAAGCTAAATATATATATATATATATCTATAAATTTGGGGGATCAATTTACATGCAGCTAGGGAGAGTTGTAAGATTGTTTTCCACCATTGTGGGAGAAATATGACCATTCTTTAATAACAATATCACAATAACCGCACAATAACCACACGTTTTGAAATATAATTCCTAGGGTTTTTTTTCAAATTTCGACTCCTATCTATTCGTTAATTGTGAATATTTGTTCGTAAGGTTTGAGCTTTGATCGCCGTGCTTTTAGTCCATTGGGAGATGTTTTTATTTTCTATTCATACCTCTGCGTTACCGCAACAATACATTTTAATCATGGAGGTACTGACGGTTATGTAGCTCTATGTTTGTATACCAATTCAAACTTCGTTGTTGGTGTTCTTTTTACACGTTTATGTCATGGAAATCACAACAAACACTGGGTATCGGTGTTCAATTTACACTGAAAAAAATTAACACCAAAAGTATGACAGGTGATGACTAGACAAATAATACGAACACCGAGTATCGGTGTTCAATTGGCACTGTAAATTAAGTCCGAAAATATGACAGGTGATGACTTGACAAATAATACGAACACTGAGTATCGGTGTTCAATTGGCACTGTAAATTAAGTCCGAAAATATGACAGGTGATGACTTGACAGATAATACGAACACCGAGTATCGGTGTACATTTGACACTGAAGATTAACACCGAAAGTTTGACAGGTGATGAGGCAAAGATTTGATTAGATTCGCTTTGATGATCGAAAATTTGGAAAAAATACCGCAGAACTGGCAGTATTAAGGATATAACATGACAAGTCAGAACGTAGTTTTAGATCTTACCTTAGGTGTGCCTTGAAAGCTGAGTTACATGTAATGTTATGCCTGCCAAGTCCATCGAAAGCATAAAGTCATGAATTCTACCTAGCCGTAGGTGAAACTTTACTCAATCTTCACTTTGCGCGGGTTAAATCGTAAATTTATCACCTTGTACCCTGTTTATTCGTGTTTTCTCAGTTCAGAAGATGTTTTGTTATAATTAAGAGATTGTCAAATATCTGAACATATTTGTTATCTATAAATCATCAATTCACGATGTCGGGCTTAGATTATTGTTATTTTTTATTAAATTCAAATTGATGAGAAAAATAACAAAGACTAAAAAAAAGTTATACAGGTACTATCAAGATATCTATGAAAATTGAATAAAGCGTATCTAGAACACTTTATTCCTCCACAGTGTGCCTATATATGCAGTTCATAATTATTGATTTTGAGCTTTTTGAAACGCCAAACATTGATTTCAAAGCGTATATATGAAAGCGTATATTTCCATAAAAGAAAGTAGCATTTATGATTTGTCATTTGATAATATTTTCACTGAAAATAATTGTCGTTAAACTTTGCTCCTAAATTCTGTACTCGAAAATTCTATCTGCTCAATCGTTCACAAGAGCTGAACAAAAACTATTTTTTTACGCAGATTTTTAATTACATTTCAAGTTATGAGAATGATTCGTATTACACATGCACTATTAGTAATTCATACATTATATTAATATAACTCAGCTGCCGTGAATTGAACTGTCGAATTACTGTAAAACCTCGCTACAAATATCTAACTCTGCAGTTACTTTTATGAGCAGATTTGTAATTGCATTTCATTGAGTCGTAATTCCGAATTCATACTTAATAAGAGAACTCAGCCGCCGTGATTTGAGATATATACTTCAAGATATTTTGAAGGATATAATTTCACTGTTGGCTGAAAATTAAAACCATTCATTTCTGCAGGGTGACACAGTTCGTGCTGAAGTGCTGAAACTCTGATGACGTCACACTTCTCGACGCCCCCATGTATCACGATCTTGGGATGTGTTTCATCAAGCCGCTTCTTAAAGGTACAGATTCGTAATGGTCGGGTTGCAGAAAGTAATGTGAAACGAGCTTATGTATTCACAAGTTGTTTTACATGCCTTGATATACCTATGTACGGAATTAGGAGAAGATTTTCGCACGTTCTAGCGTATTTTACTTCGAACATGTCAATCACCCCTGATCCCTATACGGTGAGATAAACGATTCGCACGGCGGCTAACCCGCACAGAACGGGCGAAGTGATGGGTGGTATTGTCTGCGGTGTATGAGTACGCATTAAATTTGTACGTGGAGCATGGTGTGTTGGGAGAGCGATGCTGTCGTCATTTCTAATTTTTTCGATAATTAAGCCATTTCTTGATCGACTTTATTCAAATAAACTATGAACATGCTCGAACTTCCCATTGAAAAACTGCATTACGGTAATATTTTTACTGCAGCACACAAAGTAATTGCATATTTGAAGCGCCATCTCTCCAAAAACCGATCCATTGGTTTAAAGCGACTGACATTTAAGTTCTTGTGCTAAATGGTCGAGAGCATTGCTAGGTCAATATATTGATAATGCATGCTCTATCATGCACTATACTGCGTAATATGCCTGACAAATAGATAAATTATCTCAGGTGCACATTTGATTCACCAATGCGATTCACCAATGAAAAGTGCCAATGTGATATAGAGCTACGTATCATCGAACACATACACGTAGACAATGCCCCATTTTCAAGTATTCATCTGTGCGCCCAATCACAGAAAACACATGTTAAGAACAAGCTCAGTGATCTGAAAATTTGTATGTTCACATGGACACATACAGCTGTGAATCTTCCTTTTTTTTCTGGGCAATGTTTCAACAAATCGATCTAAAAGTTACGAACAACTTATTGAAAGACTGCAGTTTATTAAGGAGCGTAATACGCATAAGGTTCTCGATTATTCAGCACAATATAGTGGGGTCTGTTAGCGACAAAAATGCTGATTATTGTGACACGACGGACAAAAGCGTAATTTTGTGCACAGACCTTCTAATACATAAGAAGATAAAAAATTGGCCATGCTCCAAAAAAATCTGATCGCGGGAATTAGGAGAAATTAGCATAAATTAGCATAACTCATTAGGGTCTGAATTCAGTGATAAGTGATACCAGTCGTATACATAACGTCGTTCGTAAAGTCTTTCATTATTGCCATCCTCTTTGGCGCCAGTGTTTTACGTTGGATTAAACAGGCTCACGATGCATTTGCAATATACATTATTTTCTTTTGAAAATTTAGATAACAAAGTCTTCAAACCAGGTCAAGTTACAAAAAAGATAAGGATATTGGCGTCTGGGTTTTGTCTACATGCATTCTACTAGCATCATTTAGATTTATTTTGATACGAATCTTTTTCTTATTTTATTTTGTTTTTTTGTTTAGAAGAAAAAAAAATAGGCAAATTATCCCATTAGCCTCTACCAGACTGAGACAAAAGTGTCGTAAAAGTCTTTTTTTTTCGTTTTATTTTGTATTGTGTAATAACTACCAGTGATTTGTGGAAAATTACTGACTTTGGGTAAACTAAAATCACTCGAAACCCCCTTTTTTATAGATTTTCTTTAAAAAAAATCACAAATCACTCTAATTTTACATGTAATTCTCACCATTTTTTGCAACCCCTTTAGCTCATAAGACACAATATAATTAGCATAATGGAATCGTTAGCCATTTGAAAATGGAAAGAAGTAACAGCAATTGGAACACGAGCTAATTAGGTGAACTAACTTCACTGATCAGTTGCATTTTATCATATATCTTTGGTTATTACAATTGTTTTTTTATAGCAATGCGGCATATAATATTATTTTCTTTCATCTGTCAAATTGAAGATTATCTGTTTTCAAAGCCTGACTCACATAATTGTGTTTATAACCTACATCTGCCCATCATTTACAACATTCCGTGAACGTAGAATACGGTTCGAATACGATAGTTCGACGGACAATGCGCTCGTCCAGAGCTCGACGTACACACGCATGAACGTCAAATAAGCGTCATTCCTCCGTGTGTCTGCATTCTTAGAGCGCCATGAGCGCTGAAAAAAAATTGACCATGAGCGCAAAGGTGTGAGTCAGCCTTTCAATAGCGTCATGTAGACCTTTAAAAGAGATTTTCTCATTAATAATGCACCCCTACACGACGATTATACGATCTATCTTGATCAGTTACTTCGTGCATAACCATAGAAACACGGTAGCAGTCTCAACACAAAAAGATTGAGGGCATTCGTACGTGCTATAGAGATGAAATGAGAATGAGGAGAATAATAACAACCGTGGCAACAATGTTACCAAGTATGATATTTATTTAAGCAAAGGTTTCTGCATTCATTCAACAAAAGTACACATTCACAAAATTTATAACTAGTACAGACACACAAGTAGATGTAATTTTTCTCAAATTAGTAAGCACAAATATCATGAAAACAGGGGATACACAATTGCCGGCATTTTACAACCGTAACCTGATAGAATTGAGAACTAGAATAGTAAAGACAACCGTGGAAACAATTTAACCAATTATGATACTCGGTAGTGGAAAAAACGTCATGATTATGTTGAGTTTTTATCTCATGTAACACAATATTGCCGGTATTTTACAACCGTAACCGTACTTGTGGTAGTGGACGAACCGTCATTATTATGTTGATGTTATATCATATGTAACAAAATATTTCCTGTATTTTACAACCGTAACCTGATAGAATTGAGAACGAGAAGAGTAAAAACAACCGTGGCACAAATGTAACTAATTATGATACTTGGAAGTGGAGGAAACGCCATTATTATGTTGATTTTATGTCATATGAAACAAAATAATTGACGGTATCTTACAACCGTCGCCTGATAGAATTGAGAACGAGAAGAGTAAAGACAACCGTGGCAACAATGTAACCAATTATGATACTTGGAAGTGGATGAAACGTCATTATTATGTGAAGTTTATATCGCATTAAGATGAAAATAATATTGCCTGCATTTCACAACCGTAACCTGATAGAATTGAGAACGAGAATAGTAAAGACAATCGTGGCAAAAATGTAACCAATTATGATACTTAGTAAGGGATGGAACGTTATGCTCATGTTGATTTTATATCCCATGAAACAAAATATTGTTGGTATTTTACAACCGTAACCTGATAGGGCAGTCACACTTAATGATCCCACCCTGCCCTCAAACCACATCACCAAACACGGCAATTATCTGTTGTTCTAAGATGAATTTTCTCAATAGCAATTAAACAAATAAATTTATTGAACAAAACATGTATGTATAGTTCATAGTTCGAGTTTAAGGCAATTTAGTTTGGCAGCAGGGTGGGATCAACCTGTAGGTGTGACTGGCTAATTAAAGGGGAACCAGCCTGTGGAATTATCGTGCTCTCATTGAATGAAGAAAGATCAGATGAACAAATTGTGAAAATTTGAGCAAAATCTAACAACCCGTTCAAAAGTTATGAATTTTCAAAGTCACTGAGATATGACGATCCCTATCGCTGATGGGGATCCGTGCGATCGGCAAATTTGATGGAATCTGTGACGTCATGTCGGACAACTTCTCATTCACTTTGTACATAGAATTTTTCAAAATGGATTAATGTCAAATTTAGAGTAAGGTTGCAACATCATTCTTCTCAAAATACATGCAGAATCAATACAGAAATGATATACCCCAATCGAAAATTGGCATTTTGTTGACTTTTCTGAAAAAAAAGAAAATGTGGAAATTTGTATACAGAGTGAATGAGGAATTGTCCGACATGACGTCACGGATTCCGTCGAATTTGCCGATCGCACGGATCCCCATGAGCGGTAGGGATCGCCATATCTCTGTGACTTTGAACAGTCATAACTTTTGAACGGGTTGTCAGATTTTGCTCAAATTTTCACAGTTTGTTCATCTGATCTTTCTTCATTCAATGAGAGCACGATAATCCCAGGGGTTGGTTTCCCTTTAACGTGATGCAGCAAGTCATGGCTTAATCTCATTTCCAGGCACTTTAAGGCATAATTATTATCTGATTATGGATTTAAATGCGACATTGTTATGAAATGATTGCTTATCTTTCTTGTTAAACCCAAAATTAAATTGCAAAGTATGAATGAAAGTAATCTCAGAAATATGAAAACAAATCAATGAGTGCACACAAAGCCCCCCCTCCCATTTGTCATCCCTGCCCATCTCAATAACTCAGTATCTCATTCTCCTCCCCCTATCACTCTCTCTCTCTCTCTCTCTCTCCCTCTCTTTACTGAAAATACACATGCATGTTAATCTTCATGGAGAGTTCTCCACGTTATAGTGATTTTATTTATTAAGTAATTGAATGACATTCATCTATTAATTCTCTACATTACGTCCTCTTTTTCTAAATCTCGATCCCCTCTTTGTCTCTACCTCACTCTTGCTCTATCTCATCCATTTCGGGCGCGTTTAGTATACATTTATATCATTATCATTTGGTTTTCTCGTCCAGTACAGCATGGGTAATTATAACACGATAATCATAATCAGTTGTACAGACATAATATCGTTTGCAGAGCACTCAGCGGGGTTTTGATGTTTTAAGCCAAACGCATTTTCATTAAGTCGCGATTTATTTTCTCCCGTTGATTTATATCATCACTTTTGCAACGACCTCAAAATGAGAACTCCATATTTGCACAGTAATTGTCCATGAAAGTTGGCTATATTACAATTGAGGGCATTGTGGACTCGTCTTAATTGTGATTGAGTCATAATCAAACATTCAAATCGATATGAAGATGTCTATTTATAAACCCTTCTGTCACATGTTACATTAAAGGGTTTCCAAGCAAAATTTGAGCTATATTTCATTTGAATCAATAGTTGTTTTTATTTATATCATATATTGTGTTTGTGTGTTTGTTTTTCCGTCAAAATGCCATTTTTACAAAAAAAAATGGTAAAAATCAAATACTGACGAAGCAAAATTTGATTGTTATGTACATTGGATAATTATGTAAGTCTCTTTAAAACGTAAGTGGCATACTTATGAAAACTTTCAATTTTGCTGACACGGTTGTCTCCTTTCTAGGACAAGCTTTATTCAACTGTTCATGTATGTTCAAATATTCAGAGGTGCCAGCCATTACAGAGTTATGCTTAAGGTGTATTTTCATATGAAGTAAAGGCTTTTATCACAGGTGAATTACTAAGAGAATTTCCCCGTACATAGTCCTGAAAGGATGGTTTCTCTTGGAGACAAGAAAGTGACAAGATAAATCATAGGGCTGAATTTCTGAGATATTTGGTAAACAGATATGTGCTCCATGTAGCCTGAAATGGTAGCCTGTCTCTTCTTTCCTATGTGTCTAATCTGCTCTTTGCTTTCAATTACGTAATCAACTTATAATTGAAATTACCATTTTAGGCTATGTTTAATGATTTCTGATTGTAATATGTAACTTATCTTATGTATTGCAGGACCTTGTTGCAAAACAGTTTATCTGAAAATGTTATCCTGTAAAAAGATGTTGAAATATAAATAAATAAAATAAATAAAATATTTCAGGAAAAATGGGGTCGGATCCAGTCTCCTTCAGCTAATACTAGAGAGTTAGTTCTTAATTTGTATAAAAATGCAAACAAACCGACAAGGAAAAAGTGTAATGAAATAAACGTATAAGTCATGATTTATACATAGAAGGTCACGTATTTTCATTTATGATCAATACGATAAAATCAGATTAAAATTAATCGGTGTTTCTTCTCCTTACCTTGCTCGATTCTCGTTTTGCTTCAAGTAGAGCCCGTCTGAACACGACCTACGCCGATTCAACGGAGGTGGGAACCCCATAGAGCTGAACGTGATAGATTCCATGTTAACAGACCTTACCACCAAGTACAGCTCATAGATAGATACTGGAAAGTTGTGATTTTAATCCGTTGGTAGCTGAATTCTGTAATTCAGAAAGACTTTGAATAGGGACTGTCCGGATCCAGTCGTCAATGGACTAGGTTCCCCTAAAACACCAGAGAATAATTTTCAAAGAATCAACAGCAACACGATACACTAACCCTTTGTGTCTTTGTGTCAGTTAGGTTTAATATCAAAATAGTCTAGCATCACAATAGCATCGTTATCATGTGATTATGCGAACCTGCTCCTTTCCAAATGGAAATCAAATTAATCTATGGGGTAACGTTCCACTTAATTTTCTAAAAAGCAATACTCTTCAATCTGTTCTCTAAAACTGGGATCCAGAAAATACGTTATTTTATGCACGTACAATTTCCACGATTTAAACTCATCAAAATAGTCCGTCTCTAACTTTAATATCAATAGACATGCACATTGGAATCCCGTTCCAGTTGATATTATAGAAAAAAAAAGATGCTCTCCTCGCTGAAACTATCTTCCAGAATATACGACTTCCTCTAAGCATGCGAAACGCACTCTTGCCAAAGTTAACACTTGCTCACACAGTCCGGCTCCGATTATGATTACAATAAACATGTACATTGGATTCTCGTTCCTGTTGATCTTACTGAAACAAATATAATCATCTGCTCCCCAAGACTATCTTCCAGAAAAAAAAAACCACGAGGTTTTCTTCATACACTCTTGTTACAATCGCAATTTCAATATGACTTAAAGTAGCAGTCTACATGATCTGTAAGAAATATTTTGTTCTCCAAGACAAACTTTCAGAAAACCACGATTTCCTCAGCGTGTGCTTTTGCCATAGTTCAAGCACGTCCAAACAGTCAGACTCCGACTTTAATAGCAATACAAATGCACATTATAATAGCTTTTCAGTTGATCTTATAGAAATTGATGATGCTCTGTTCATCAAGACTAACTTTCTGAAAACACACAACCGCATCTGCCTGTAGTTTTGCCACAATTCAATATTGTCACAACTTCATCTGCGGTCCTCTGTAAAGTCATCTGTAGAGTTCAAGCTTGCAATTAGGCAGAATGCACTTCGGTTGCACTTACTTCGGTGCTGTTTATAAATTATGTCCCAAATGATACAAATTCAATCGACGGCCCGAGCAATTTGTCCAGCCATGCTCAAACGGTACATCTTCACGCTATCGCCAAAGCAATCACGCTAATTAGGCCCCTTGATGATAACCTTAAAACCATGGAAACGGCGTCAAGATGTAGCGATGACAAATTTACAGAAGAATCATGTCCAACGAGATAGAATCTCGAAGAAAATTGGATTTCTTGTCCACACGCGGACGTCACAACATGGACTGTTCAAAATTAGCCATCAAGATGTAGCGATAACAATACAAAAAAAAACCAATCATGTCCAACGAGATAGAATCTTGAAGAAAATTTGATTTCTGGTCCAAACGCGGACGTCACCGTTTGGACTGTTTCAAAATGTAGCCATAAAGATGTAGCAATGACAAAACCCAAGAAGAATCATGTCTAGCGAGGTAAAATCTTGAAGAAAATTTGCTTTCTCATCCACACGCGGACGTCACAACATAAACTGTTTAAAATTTAGACAATGTATTAAACTATGAGCGTCTTGAAGACATGCCCTACTGCCAAAACGGTAGCTCCGACGCTTACTTATTAATTTTTACCTGCATCCTTGAAAGCGTTAAGCCTGCGTCACACCTTTTGAGTTTTGAGCCTGCGTCGGCCCTGCGTTTTTAGAAATTAAAAACGCTCCCTTGACGCACAAAGATACAGGTCGTACGGTGGACTGACGCTTGACATACGCTACGACCATCGAGCGCAAGCCGAAAGTCAGTCCACCGTCTCATCTACGTATGGTGTGCGTCCAGGGAGCGTTTTTAATTTCCAAAAATGGTAGACCGACGCAGACTAAAAACGCAAAGGTGTGAGCCGGCCTTTAGAAAGGGAGATTATTAATACGGACACTCAATACCGTAGAAGAATACACTGGGTGATGGGGCCTGTCACACCTTGGGGCAAATATGAGCAATGTGTGCCATGAGTAAAGTAAATTAATGGATGACGTTTATATGACACTGGTGTCCACTTTACAGAGAACCCAACTTAGTTTTGAAGTTTCATAACTCTGGTTCGAGATCATCATCACTAATCCGCAATCAATTTAAGAAATACATTTTCATGTCGGTACACTTTCACCTCCCTTTGGTTGCATGAAAAACAATTTCGACAAATTTCTTGCTTCAAGAAATCACTTCGAACAGCGCTTCCCTCTCGCTGAAACTCGGGTGTATATAGAAACCAGTACACCCCGACGCATATGCCCATTTGCAGAGATTTGTATAGGGGACGCGCTTGGTTAGCCCTGACATACATACGTCGAAGCAAAGGTGAGCAAACTCGGCCTGAGTCAAGCGAGTCCCCTAATGCGTCTTTTACATAAGGACTGCTCAATGAGTATGCCGCCTGTGCTTTTACGAGGTAAGGGTAACCAAAGTATAATGTCACATTAAATCATCACGCGAGATGAAATTGTATTTGTATATCTTTTGTAGATATAATCAACACGCGTTTAGATATGTTAACCATTGAATTGTTGATATATCAGGATTTATTGCCGACCGTCTAGTCGTGAAAACAGGGACGAAACATTTTATTTTTTAATAGTCCAATGATTGTGTGACTGGGTCTTTTGTGAGTCAAAGAGGTCGGTCGATGGAGAAAGAGGAGGGATGGATGTTGATTGGGCCGGGTTAAGAGTGATTTTCTTCTTGGTATCCCTTTTCATTGTGAGGGCATGAAACCTCAACGGTATTCTCCGACCCGGGGGCTTTTAGAGATGGGTTTCGGGAAGGTTTTTAAGGTTATTAATAGAGTCTGATGAGGCAAGTCGCGTGCATGCTTCAAAGGATTGACATGGCGGTGTACTGCGTGAAAAATACCAGTCAATACTGAATCACACTTTTGCGTTTTGCCCCCGTCACATAGAAGCCGAGATTGAACACGATGCGACACGACTCCTTGTTCACTTAAACCCCAGTCACAAAGAAGACAAGAAGCAATACGAGTCAACACGACTTTATGTTCGTAGACAGTTATGTGAACTTAATAAAGAGTCGTGATCAATCGGGTTGCTTCCGGGTTTCCATTAGACTTGGGCTTTAATACCCAACGTCTGCCTAGAGTTCACGAAAATATGGTGGAAAGACGCTTAGCTGACGCTGAAGGGGGAGGAGGGATGGACGTTGATTGGGTCGGGTTTAGAGTGATTTTCTTCTTGGTATTCCTTTTCATTGTGAGGGCATGAAACCTCGACGGTATTCTCCGACCCGGGGGCTTTTAGAGATGGGTTTCGGGAAGGCTTTTCAAGGTTATTAATAGACTCTGATGAGGCGAGGAGCGTGAATGTGTCAAAAGGATGAACGTGGAGGTGTACTGTGTGGAAATACCAGTTAAGACCCAATCACACCTTTGTGCTTTGCCCCAGTCACATATATATAAGCCGAGATTGAACATGATTCAACACGACTCCTTGTTCAGTTAAGCCCCAGTCACATAGAAGCCCGGAAGCAACATGATTCAACACGACTCTTTATTCGTAGACAGTTATGTGAACTTAACAAAGAGTCGTGATAAATCGTGTTGCGTCCGGGCTTCTATGTGACTGGGGTTTAAACAGTTAACTGCCCCTGACCATAGAGTCGTGTTGAATCGTGTTCATTCGGAACTTCTATGTGACTGGGTCTTTAATACCCAACGTCTAGGACTTCGATGACTTTGAGGACAGTTTGTGAACGTAGAAATACGATAGAAAAACGTTTAGATAATGCTAATGTGTGAGTACGTTAAAGCCACGATTGTTGTTCTAGCATTACGATTCATAACAAGCGTGACCTTGTATTTAAAAAGGAACTCACCTGTATGTGAAAGGGAATATAATTGAGTGATACGTGTATGCTTAAATCTACAAAAAGACTAGTCTTACTGTAAATCTATAATTTTGTTCTTCGTAATCCTTTTCTCTGTATCGTTGCTCATAATCTAGACTGTACTAAAGTAACTTCACATCTTATGTAGATAGCAAACCTACTTCCTCTTTATGTTACTCTGCAAAGCCAAGACTGTTACAAAATGATGCATTAAAACATTGTAATATCCCGATTAGTTCAGGCGAATTTTTTTTTGGTCAAACAGGAAAATAAAGTATATAAATGATTTTTAATGCTGCATCTGAAATTTCTACAATGTATGTACTTAACCTGGCAACCGATTTTGACTGCGGATAATGTATAAACCCGTTCGAGGATATAATTCCCCGCATGTTACGTAATCATTTCAATGCCGCTGATGAGCGACAAACTGCGTTTCTTATCTGATTATGATGTGAAGTAAGCTTAACACAGTCATTATCATAAATTAAGATTAACACCTGGGTTGTGTTTCATACATTTGTTCGTATTGTACCCACGACTCTGCGAATGACCTTTGATCCTTTCTCAAATGCTAAGTCTGCGACAGGTGGGGTCGTTGCGCGCAAGAAATATTTCTCCAGTCGTTTTGCAGAGTCATGCGTACCTTTACAAACAGCTTGATGGAACGCAACCCAGGTTCATAGGTTATTGTTTGTTTGTTTGTTTTTACCTCGTGATATATTCCACACTGTTGCACTCACAGGCATTCATAAGAACTGCATTCTATATCCATCATTTTGACAGGGAACGCCCCCCCCCCCCCCTCCGCTCGACATCCCGGTTACGCCTTGGAATAGTGACGTCACGCATGATTGGGAACGCAAGCCAAGCCCGGCATGCCCGAGGGAGAACGTGAGTGCTAAATGGGTACTATTATAGACTGGAGTTCAACTGTGTACGCATCAAAAGCACGGTAATCTAGAAATGACCGAGGAAGCACCATTGGAGGAAGAGTAACTCTGCTCAATTTGATGATGAATTCTCATTTGAAATTAATCTCGTATCCATTATCGATGCGCTACAAATGAAATGCCGAAAAGGATGACTGGGCATAAAGATCGAAGCTGGCTAGCCGATTCCCTCACCCCATCACCCCGTCATGCTGAATTTCATTTTCATAATGTCAAAAGTGAATTATTCAGATTATCATAAATGGTCATGTTTTATACTGGGATTATGTCAATTGCCCTTTAGGTGTCGCGTTTGTGTCCCGAGTTTTGTGATATCAACACCCTGCGCCTTGGTGTAGTGGTCATGACCTCTCGCCTTTCAAACAAAGGGTCGTAGGTTCGAGTTCCACCCAGGGCGCAATTTCCTTCAGCAAGAAATTAATCCACACTGTGCTGCACTCAACCGAGGTGAGGTGAATGGGTACCTGGTAGGAATATGTATTCCTTGAAACGCCAAGCGCGCTGCGCTGGTGGCTGCCGGGCTAAAGCCAGGGTAATAATGCTGCATTAATTGTAGAGCGCTTCGAGACTTTTATCAGAGGTAATTAGCCTTATACAAGAACTGCATATTATTATCATTTTCGGTTTTATTTAAAAGAAATGGTCTACATCGATCTTTCAATCTTATTCAATATCTAATAAATAGTACATGTTCACAGTTATGCAAATGTAAGTGTGACTATACGGAGAGATGCCAACTGTTCCAGAATATACAGGAGGGATATTCCATTATGAACTTAATTTCAATATCAATATAAAGTGAATGGGGCCCCATAAATAACTTATGTTGAATGGGCTACCCGGAACAATAAATAGATAAATAAATAAATAAATAAATAAATAAATACATAAATAAATAAGTAAATAGATAAATAAATAAATAAGTAAATAAATAAATAAATAAATAAATAAATAAATAAATAAATAAATAAATAAATAAGTAAATAAATGGTTTGCAATAAGGCAAATGAAGTCATGTTTTTCTCTCACTTTAGTTCAGCTTTAGCATTAATCACATTTTGATTTTGACCTCGTGCATATCCCGGAACGGTTGGCATCTCTGTTTAATGAATCACCCTCCTGTAAATGTAGAATTCATCACAACTTCACGATTTCATGTAATCCGAAGAGATATTCATGTTACCCGATATTTTCCCCATTCATTAAAACACTACAGGTACTCGTCAAGTAGCGGAATGACATGAATAAAAGTTGCCCTTCGCTAGAAAAAGGGCGCCTTTAGTTACCAACACATGAATCACTGTATGAATAGTTCTGTCTCATGTAGGGGAGTTGTTTCCATGGCGACGAACAACTAGTAAAAATGATTGTTCTCTCCGAGGACGCCTATAAATGGAAGGATTGCATTTTTAAAAAGAATAATATCTGTTCCATTTGCTTTGAGTAAATTCACATGCAAAAATGTATCTATAACGTCTGGTGATTAATAGGGAGACATTTTCTGTTGGGATTTAGCTCAAGAAAGTGTAGATTGTATATAAGAGGTTTGGATTGGTTCAGTTTTATTCTTCGTAAAGTATACAACAACAAATCGATGTACACAAAAAAGCAATATACATGAATATTTCCAAAACGGAGAGTAAGTAGAAACATATAATTGAAATGATAAAATTACGTAAGGAAAACTTCATTCAGGTTCATTAACATAAGGGCTCTATTCTTTATGGAGGTCGAAAAGGGATGTTACGCACCCTGCCTACACGCAAAGGAAAACCTTTTTTCATTTGCTGAAAACGATTAGTTTGAATGACTTATAAATGCAAGACATCATCCCGCCTGTTCTATTAATGACATTATGCATATAACAATTCAAGATGAGAAATTCCATATGGACACCATCACTTTTGACTTTCACCTCAATAACCTACATATGGATGAACGTATGGAACTGGGCGCCCTATTGAAAGTAACCCGGTTAATACAGCGGCTAACTAATCGCCAGTAAAATGTATGCACCATCACTTTGGGCAAACATGCTGCACGATAGGTAAATATTTGATCAGGCTCGTCCCCCACATACTCCTCCCATTTTTAATGTTCATAATATCCTGTCCACAAGCTGTTTCTTCACTGTGAAATTGAGGAACAAACGAGCTGGAAAACGTGAGCAAGTGCCCATTCAGGCATTCACAATGGCTTTATGGCATTAACGACGAAGGAGCATAGCTTCCAATCAGCTTACACGTGCGGCATTTGTATGATATTTATTTGCAGAACAACTCGGAAGGAATTAAGTTTGTATGCTACATGCATTTTGAAGGTTTGCATTGAGAGTTTTAATTTTGTCCGACTTTTTGGTCATTCGATTTGGTAATGCTGGAACTCTCACGCACAGATGTACCACGTGACCTAAACAGTTCTGTACAGGGCGCCATAGGTTGGGTCGTTGATTGTGTGCTATAAAATCGCCTATGGATTCATACACTCAAATGCAATGTATATGTTTACAAACCAAATCCTATAGTCTGGTCATAATCATGACAAGACTTTGACAAAAGAAACAAGATTTTCATAACCGCATAAAAACAATAAAAAACCGATGCTATTCCAAAGTTAAAAACAATTGCTCACCACGATGCAACAAAATGTTTCATATTTAATGGCGTTTTTGTGCATTATAAAATATGTGCATTAGCGTTAACATGGTTAATGCAACATGGATTACATTGCATCATATCGTTCTAATGACAGAGCTTCATCTATGCATATACACCAACATGTTTGGAGAAAAATAATAATAATTTGATCGACAAGCTTATGCTTTCCACGAATTCTGTATATTATTGTCACGCACAGGTCGTATATTGAAACCATTTATGATTGACACAGGTACCCTGTTATGAGCGCACTAAAGGCATGAAATCAAAGTTGTTGACCCTTTCCTATTTTCTTTTTGTTTGCCAGCTTCTTAAAGAGCGCTATTAATATTGCTAAGGGACACTGAATTTGAGGTGACTATCTTTTTTTTTACTCGTCACGTCTTCAAGGGGTAATGATGGTTCAAAAATGTTAGGTTCAAATTTCTATTATATTAAGCTCCTGGGTTGGGGCGCAAATAATGTATTTGGTCGAGCCATAGCGCCCCCCCCCCCCCCC
>BQKZ01000998.1:68768-83876 GCA_036244855.1 Temnopleurus reevesii
AAATAGATTTCAATTTTTCGCGCGGGGGCATGACATGTTCCCGAATCCACTTTGGGGCTTTGCCCTTAAAGCCATACCCCCTTTAAAAATCCTTGATCCGCCCCTGCACACCACCCTTATGTAGTTATTAATAAAATAGCCCTTTCCGCCCTGCACTCATATCTGGCAATTTTTTTGGACTATCTCTCAAAGATATGTGTACGGTATAAATATATTTTTCGAGACATACGTAACTTGAGATTAAGGATGAGTAATATGAATCTGTTCATTCTTCTTAAAACAACAAATTACGCAATATTTGGCAAATTTCATCAATTCAATATGAAAACAAAGTGTTTCGGGATTTATGGTTTATATAGCATTGTAAAATTTTATGCGTTCGATTGGGAGGGGGCGGCATTTTCCAAAATCTTCTCGGGGGCGCCAAATTTGTGCTCAGCCCCCCGGGTATGAAAATCCTGAGTGCGCGCATGAGATCTTGGCTTGCATCATAAAGATTTATAAATTTTTCGAATCACGTTCTTTTTAAATGTGCTTCCATTATTGAAAAAGGGTTCGGCACATTTATTGGCATGTAATAATGTTGAAAATTACGGTTAAAGCTTCGTGACCGAGCATTAATGATTCGGGAATGCAGCCAATTTTCACGGCAGCCTTCCTATACTTTCAATATTTTGGTGGCATGACTGCCACTTCAAACATTCTTATATTGGAAATGCCATGGAAAATAATGAAGAAAAAAAAGGTAAAAGGCCCAGCTAACAAACTTAAAAACCCAAACTACAAAACATAAAATCTATTATCTATCGCTTTTTTTCCTTCACTACGTAACACAATTTCATCTGTTGCTAAACAATGTAAAATAAAGGTGCTGACTTCAAAGTCTGCCCGAAAAAAATATATCAGGTTTTCATAATCGGGGAGGGCGTGGGTGGCCTAGAATATTGGAACCCCTGAAAAAAGCTGCTGGCAAGCAAACAAACAAAGTATTAAGATCAAACGTTTGCCTTCCTTTCCCAAAAATTGTTTGACTCTCCTTCTGTCTAATGCCCCGGTCACATAGGACCCCGGAAGCAACACGATTCACCCCGAGTCTTTGTTAATTCACAGTTAACCGCCTCAGAACAACGAGTCGGGGTGAATCGTGTTGCATCCGGGGTCCTATGTGACCGGGGCATAACCTAGGAGGTCCGGGACCCCAAAGCCATCCCCTTCCCTTGCCCTGATGAGCCCATGACAAGTACCACTACAACATTAATACTTGCCAATTTGCTTGTTAGAATTATTAAGCCTACCCTAGCAACTACCTAATAAACTTTTTTCTATAAAATAAAGTAGGTCATGGGACAAAACGTTTGTACGCCGTGAAATGAAACGTGCGGACATAACAATCACAAGGCGGTACCGATTTAAAACGCGTCACAAAACGGTATTGAATTGGCGTTAGACTTAATTTTACGGAAATACATTATATCGTATTCTCACGGGGTTATTTAGATATATCATTTTTTAGTATGGGAAAATAAATAATAAGTTATGACCTGGATCATGCTGTAAATTTAAAGAAGGGAAATTCTCCGAAAGTAATGTGGCACTTTTTTATTTTATTTTAAATCATAATCTGCTCCCACCGACTTCATTTGTCCTTTACTCCTCATCATGCTAATGAATCTAATTTGAGAATCGGTTCTGTTACCTATGGCAACGTAATATTTCTCTGAATATGACTTAATAAAAACGCTCCACTGCCAGATGGTACTCAAATTGAGAAATTAATGATTGATAATTGCAATCGCCGCAGGCAACACTATCTTGTCAGTTATTACGATAGAATGTATGGAAGTAATGTCGTAAAAGTTGAACAAATGTCTTTTACCAATTTTCCTGTTCAAAGCACTGCAGGGTAGAGCTAGGAGATATATTCTAAATCAAATTAGTTATACTTTGCCACCTGGGCACCGAAATCATTGCGTAGGTATACGGTGTCAAAAAACACTGAACGATAGCAGGGAGAAATGAAATACATTTCTATTACGAACACGGAATGAACTATTTCCGCAAATTTAAGTCGAACGCCAATTCAATGATCCTTTGTAATGATATTCAAATCAAATCCGGGTTGTGATTGTTGTGTCCGCATATTTGAATACATGGCGTACGGAAATAGTATATATCATGTTTACAATAGGAATAAACAAGTTATTTACACAAGTCAACATATCTTTAAATTGCATGTAACATCTATTAGTAGGGGCTACTATGTAATCCCGCGCGATTTGTCTGTTAAAATTGATTTTTTGAGCTAACTTTGTTAATTTTGGGGTGCTGAATCCAAAAATCTTTGGTTCCGATTTTTCCGACCACGTCTTCAGCCGCCATTTTGAATTTCAAAATGGCCGCCAAAAAAAAAAACATTTTTGGTCAAATTTTGGGTCTTTATATCCCAAATTTATTGTTTTCTGTCCTATTTTAATGACTTTGGGGTGCTAATTAATGCAAAAATATTTGATTCCAGTCTTTTTGACCATACATCCGCCATTGAAACTCATTTTAGGCTGTATTTCGGTATTTCTCCACTGAATTCGTTTTTATGTGTAACTTTGATGATTCTGGGGTGCTGAATCCAAAAAAAAAATTTTGTTCCATTATTTTCGACCACGTATTAGCCGCCATTTTGAGTTTCAAAATGGCTGCCATAGTAAACCCATTTCAGCCATACTTTGGGTCTTTCTACCCTAAATTTGTTGCTTTATGTCCAACTTTGATGATTTTGAGATGCTGTATCGATAATGATTTGGTTCCCTTTTTTTTTCAACCACGTTCGAAGCCGTATTTTGGTATTTCTACACCATTTTTATTTTTATTTCCCACTTTGAGTATTCTGGGGTGGTATGCTGAACCTAAAAATACTGCTTTATCTATAATCAACGTCTTTTAGCATATAGCATGGATGGCGACTGGTTAATGTTGGATTCAAAACCCTTGTCAATTTATGAATCTATAAATGTTTGATTCCTATTTCGACCAAAATTTCATGACAACAATGTTTGCGGTAAACCAATTTTTCTGACAAACATTAGCAATGATGTTGATATGTAGATCTCGTGAGATTTTTGTTTATAACGATGCATCTGGATGCCACTTCCGAACGTTGATATCTATCATGAATGTTTTTGATGTCCCAGAATTCAAATATGAAGCTCTTTACTGAAACATAAGAATTTACTGCACCATTAATGCTCTGAGAGGATCATGAATGTTGTCTGGATGATCACTGAGAGTGCAACTACCACATATCATGGACACCCTGGATCAATATAGATTGCTGTCTTCCGGCAAAAGTTTCTTTAAAGAGATAGGTTAAGATGAATGCATAGGGGAGAAAGCTGTTTGAGAGTTTTTGGTAGGAGATCCTCTTATTCATTTATTTATTTATTTAATCTATTTTTATTCATTCAAGTTTTCTTTAAAAGACAGGTTGGTCTCATTCAAGGCACATGGCCTGCTTTGCAAGAGAGCCCTGCCAAAACATAGAGTACAAATATAGAACATAACACAGAAAAAACATAATAAATTACATAAAAACAAATGAATAGGATCAATACAATTGCACGCACAGAATGATAATTATAAAGATGAGTACATACAGTATATCAAATTAAAGTAATAAATAAATACATGTAGTTAAAACACTAAACAGCACTTTCTCCATACTTGAAATCTGCTAGGTTTTATATGTTGGTTCACAAAGAGTGTTACCGTATATAAGGGAGATATTAAGATAAGAAATGTGCTTCCACCAAACCTGCATTACTATTCAGTTCCTCGCTTTATTCATGTAGAGCTTCTGAGTGGTAAGAAACTACATCGGCCAAATCATCCCCAGGCGCCCAAAACACAGGGTCTGCTTGATCTCCAAACAACAAAGTGGACTACCCGAGGATCTTTACCCATTTTTCTTGGGAGGGGGCACCAATACGCACCAATACCATCCAGCGTCGCATCGTGATAAGTAATTACAAAATTATTGTAGCAGCCATGGTGGTGCAATAATTCCAGATACAAATTCATATATGATCCAGTTGCATCAGAATAGAACAAGGAGTGGTAAATGACCCATATTTCAAGTAGGATTTATGGCTGCAGCGAATTACGTATAATTAAAACTGTAATTCTTAGGGAAGGGGCTTAAGATTTAACCTAAATCACAACCCTCAGTCTGCAAACAATACAATCCAAAGTTTTATATGCAAGAACAACATATTTTTGCCAGATAATTGATAGCAACAAAGTGACAAAAATTCAAAAATTCACCCAAATATTTAGATGCCAAGGGCTTGAATTCGTCCCAGTTCCATAATGCATGTACATGTAATAGATTATTCAGACCATTTACCCGTTTACGTTGGTTATGTGCAACGTATTCAGGGTATTTGGAACACATATCATGATTGTGTAACAACAAACAATAAAGTACCAAACCATAGGAGCTTGAGTTGATAACGTCAGTGATTAATGGTGGTCAATGAAATGGCAACTCAAATGTGAATTGTAGTCCTCAAAGCTTGTTAGAAACGTGTAAATTCTAATTTCTAACTATTAGGTCACAAAATATTGCACAAACAGTTTCTATCATGACAATTTTGAAAAGCAAAATAGTGGGTTAAAGTGTGGTTGAAACAAATGATATTAAAGATGTTGGGATTCAGCACCCCATAATCACCAAAGTTGGTCATAATAAGACATAATTGCGGCAGAAAGATACAAAATAAATCCCTACTGGGTTTTATGGCGGCCATTTTGAAATCCAGAATGGTGGCTGAAGACGGGGTCAGAAAGAGCGGAACGAAAAACAATTGGATTCAGCACCCCAGAATCATCAAAGTTGGACATAACGAAACGAATTCAGTGTAGAAATACTGAAATATAGCCTAAAATGGGTTTTATATGGCGGCCATTTTGAAATTCAAAATGGCGGCCGAACACGTGGTCGAAAAAGGTAGAACCAAATATTTTTTGGTTAAGCACCCTAAAATCATCAAAAATAGACAGAAAACAACACATTTAGGGTAGAAAGACCCAAATATTGCCAAACATGGGTTTTCTATGGCGGCCATTTTGAAATTCAAAATGGCGGCTGAAGACGGGATCGGAAAAATCGGAACCAAGGTTTTATAGATTTAGCACCCCAGAATCATCAAAGTTGGACATTAAAACAATTAATTCAGTGTTATAATACCGAAATATAGCCTAAAATGAGTTTTATATAGCGGCCATTTTGAAATTCAAAATGGCGGCTGAAGACGTGGTCAAAAAAGATAGAACCACATATTTTTGGATTAAGCACCCCAAAATCATCAAAGTTAGACAAAAAACAACACATTTGGGGTAGAAATGCCCAAAATATGGCCAAAAATGTGTTTTCTATGGCGGCCATTTTGAAATTCAAAATGGCGGGTGAAGACGGGGTCAGAAAAATCGGAACCAAAGTTTTTTGGATTCAGCACACCCAAATTGACAAAGTTAGCTCAAAAAATCAATTTTAACACGAAAATCGCACGGGAGCCATTTTCTCGACATAGTAGACTGCACTATATCCTGCTTAACTGACATGCGTCCACTTCTAAGAGAACATTCCAGCAATGATATACATGTATGATTCAACACAGAGTTGATTGCAGTTGCATCCACCAGGTCACCCTTTACACTCGTGCAAGAAGAATAAGGCTATACTCGTGGTGTCGTGGTTCTGACTCTCGCTATTCAACCAGAGGCTTGTAGGTTCGAATCCCACCCATGCATGTCATTAATTTCCTTCAGCAAGAAATCCATCCACATTGTGCTGCACTAAAACCAGGTGAGATGAATGGGTACCTGGTAGGAATTTATTCCTTGAAAAAGCTTATGCGCCTAATAGCTGCACTGCTAAAGCCAGTGTAATAATGCTGCAATTGCAGAGCGCTTAGGGAATTCTCCTTAATAGCTGATAAGCGCTATATGAAAGCCGTTAATTAATGATACAGCAGCCTTCTTGCGTTTAAATTTTATCCTTATTTTCACGGTAGCCAAAGATAATGTTTGCACACAAGGTAAATAAAGCCCGACATAGCAACAATCGCAGGTGAATTCTAAAAATGAACAGTTTTCAGTGAAATCGTGTATGGTTACATGCAACATTGTATTGTATTGTGCTTTATTCTCCAATTAATAAAAGAAGATACAGCATAACATATTACAAAATCAGAATATAATAGGTAAATCTACATGTGTAACAAAAAAGAATTTGCACTAGAAAAACTGGCTGGAATGCCCTTTCAGAGGAATTTAAACAAACACCTCTGTTCTTCCGGTCATGTGTGGCTCAATGGTATCGTCTGCCCCAAGAATGGAAGGTCGTGGGTTCGATCCCCGGCCTGCCGAGTTATACCAAACACTTATAAAAATGGGACCATCTGCCTTCTTGCCAGGCGCTCGGCATTTAAGAAAGGAGAAGGGTAATAATATTATGTTATGCAGGGTCCGCTGGAAGAGCAACTAGCTTACAGCTGAATGTGGCTACCCTGGGTAAATAAGAAATCATTATTATTATTCCAGGTGATCCAGATACATACCATTTGGCTACAGTCACTTCTTGAAAACAAGGACAATTTTACATGTTCCGGTCATAACATTGACTTTTGGGACACCTTGTATCTTAAAAAACGCTTGGTGGTATAGTGCTAATTGAGTTACATTAATTTCATTTCGGAAATTTTGTTTTGCCTATGGACTGAAGCGTAAAGGTCACGTTAGACTTTAAGAAACAGACAACGGATAACCATAAATGGCGTTTCATTATCAATGATAGAACATCGTTATTGGTCGTATTTTATTCTCGTTTAACAAAAAACACGAAATTCTTGGAAATGTTTGCTCAATAATGATTACCAAAATGGGGCGGGATATATATGTTATTTGGATATGATGTGCAAAACAATATGCAAAACAAAAAATAGCGTACACCATTTCGCCCAATTAATCATTGAATACATTTTGCTTGTATTTTGTATCTTTAAAGTGTAAACAGAATCTGATTACCTTTTCTCATCAAATATTATATGGATCGCATCTAAAATAGAGATCATGTTCAATTTTTTTGTGAATATGCACATAACCACATTATTATTAGCATGTGCAAATTGTGCCATTGATTGATTGAATTTATTTCCATATTAAAATGTTTACAATCTAAGATTACGGCGGATTGCCCACATTGAGCTCGCCCATCAAGGGTAACTGGTCTTCATTGTGGTTTATGTAAATTATTATTAATGATTACTAATGATAAATTATATCTTAACAATAATATACGTAATTGCTATGAGGCCAAATTTATCGGTAGAAATGCTCAAGACTCAATTTATTAAAAAATTGATGAATTCATTGATGAGTGTGTGAATGTGTAAATATTTTCCCTACTGATGATTATGCATGCATTGTCCTTTTTGGAGAATTGTTTACTAAAATAAATGGCGGTGTACTTTTCATGATTTCTCCAGCAAGCCTGCACACAACTCTCTAGTTTCCTTGTCATGCCAAGCTTGCATATTGATGTCTCATTTGACATCGATATGATGCTTGGGAAACTTGTGACGGTATGTAATTCAAGACTCTGCCGGTCACGCCTTTTTTTTTGCAAAATATGCATACGCTGCACTGTAGGAAAAGGGTGAAATTACAGCATAATATTGACAGGATGAGCAGGAAGATTGCGGAAAAAATAATATAGTCCACATTTCCATGTAACTTCGCACGGTTAAATTGCAACGATATATTATATATACAAACTTGTTGCATTATGCATTATTATATATCGCGTCCATTTTCATCCAGCAATCTCTCTCCCTTTCTCTCATTCACTCTCTGACTAGAATAACAAAATGTTATAGTAGGCATTGCATTTATGTTTTTATGTGATGCGTAATCAATATTTGCAAATTCTATATGAAATTCTGAATCCTGTTAATTGTGTTAAATGTTCCTGACGTATAGCAAAACAAGACACAGTAAAACCATCACAGAACGACATTACGATCATCAACATTCTAATTCTAGTACAACATGAACTATTTCCGCAAAATAAAGTGGGTCATGGACAATGGAGCCGTACTGTGTATTGAACTGTGCGGACACAGCAATAACACGCTGTTTCCGATTTGAATAGCATTACAAAGGAGTATAGTATTGAATTGGCGTTCGAATTTTTTTTTTAAATATATTATATCGTGCTGAGTAGAGATGTGTACACTTAAGGCCCGGGAAGACACATCACGGCACGGTATTTACGCGCTATCTTGGTTGTTATTGGTCAGCGCGCTCCTCCTCGCAAAGGATGTATAACATTTGGTGTGCTGGGGCCTTTAGGGTGAAGATGCACTCACTCCTGGGGGTACATAATGCATTTATATAGGGTGCCATCCAAGCGCTTGCACCTCTAAAGGCCCGGGCACACCAAACGCGGCACGGCATAACGGCACGGTATTTACGCGATATCTTGGTTGCTATTGATCAGCGCGCTCTTCCGCGCAAAGGATGCTTCACAATTGGCCAATCACAGAGGAGAAATCGCGTAAATACCGTGCCGTGATGCCGTGCCGCGTTTGGTGTGCCCGGGCCTTAAGGGTGCCGTCCCAGCGGTTGTACCTCTAAGGGTGCAAAACATCACCATATTTTTGTGTGTGTGAAAGATTTCTATCCATGGTTTGGCATCATGATGATCAGCAATCTAAATCAATCTGCATTAACTTTTCTTTCCTTTACGAACGTCACCAACATCCCATAAACAGAGGTGTTAACTAATCAGGGGCCTGTAACATAAAAGATGCAATAAAACTCTAAAGTCTATGGCAAAATATGTACCAAAGAGATGAAATTGCAAGATTTATCGTATCTCTTTTATGTTACAGGCCCATGAAATGTTATGTTTAAGGTGCATTTCCTTATCAATCTGTTTATCTAATTTTTTTTCATCATGTCAGTCGATCTTCTGGAGATCAGAACTTTTGTGATACACCGTAACCACCTGAGGCATTTTTACACATTAGAAACCAACTACAGGCCATTTCACACCTTCGCGTTTTTTAGCCTACCTGAACCCAGCGTTTAAAAAAAATGAAGAAAAAAAAAACGCTCCCAGGGCGCACGGTATACGCGGATCAGACGTTGGACTGACAATCGGCTAGCACATAAGGAACGTATGCTGAACATTAGTCCTGTGTCTTTGTGCGTCCTGGGATCGTGTTTAATTTTCGAAAAACGCCGGACCGGCGCAGGCTAAAAACGCATAGGTGTGAGCCGGCCATTATGAAGACATGAAAAACGCATATGGTGAGATACTTCGCTCTGATATTATGCGGAAAGTGGGGTGTTTTTGCGCCCTTTTCATCTCCGGAAGATTGACTGACATTATAATTATGAATACACCATGGCTACATTACAGGAAGTTACTTCGCTCTCCACTGTAAATAGAACGGACAAAAGATTTTGAACAAAATGAATAACCTTCTCGGAAGAATTCAAAATATATAGATGCACGTAATAATTGCCTTCCCTGTTATTCTGCTAAAATATTTCGAACATGTATCGCACATGTTCACCGAATAAGTAGGGAAGCTATTCTATGTGTTCATGGAAATATTGTGAAGGTATTAAACACATTGTTCATTTTGTCCAATTCACTTGTCCCTTCTGCTCTAAGTGTGCAACTTTACAGGAAGATAGTTCGCGCTGATAAACGGAAAGTGGGGTATCATTGCACTCTTTTTCATCTTTAGTAGATGGAATGACATTACAATATGTACGCCATTAAAATTACCTGTGGGCGATGCACATTGCACCGCGAGACAAAATATAATGTAATTTTTGACATCTTAAAGGGTGAGTTCATCTTAATGTTTGCAGCCAACATTATGCCTTGCATAAATCTTTTTACGCATATATACGCGTGTTATACGGATAACTAACAATAACTTATTTCAGCTTGCACTCTTTTTGTTAGCGTCAACTTAACGTCTTTCATGTGTATTTGTGCGTACAGGGAACAATGGATTATTATTTTCACTAGTCATATATTACGTTTTTTCGCAAATGTGTCTCTGAGCACTTATATCCGAAATTATGAAGACATGGAGAACGCAAGAGGTAAGATATTTCGCTCTGATACGGAAAGTGGGTGCTTTCGCGCCCTTTTTTATTTCCGATAAATTGACTGACAGTATATCATGTATGACATTAAGGTTACCTGCAGGCGATGAAAATACATTGCGCGGGCTGGCGCGAAATTTGAGAATAAGTAAGATGGATAGGATAAAATGTAATTTTTCGACATTTCAAGTCATTTAAATGAAGAAGAGAGAGAGAGAGAGAGAGAGAAAGAGAAAGAGAGGGAGAGAGAGAGAGAGCGAGAGAGGGAGAGAGAGGGGGAGAGAGGGGAGGGAAAGAGAGCGAGAGAAGGAGAGAGAGGAGACGTGTTTTTGTTTTACTGTGCATTCAGGCTGTTGGCAACAGAAAAAACTCGTGGCCGCCACAAAAACGTGATGTTTCAATTCACGTAATAATGTAATTATGAATTAATTCATTAGCAGAGATCATGAAGCCTTTGAGTAAAATCATACAATTTTGAGAAAAAGGAGTAGATATGTGAGATAACAATTTACTGTACAGCTATAATATGGTTTTATGCATTTAAAATAGATGAGGGCGCGCGTGAAGGAGGAATAAAGAGAGAAATGATGGGGGATGGGAATTAGTGTTATTTTTTTTTTGAGGCGAGGGGAGGGTGGGCAAGGGGCAGAGGAAAATAACTGACAATAGGTACGAGATCATGGTAACACGAAAGCAAGCAGAAGGAGTTTTAACTGGAGGTGCCATGGTCTAGTTGTTGCGTCTTCCGACCTCAGTCACAGGGTTCCGGGTTCAATTCACATCGACACTATGACAAGAAACCACACGCTAGCCACTCTTACCCAGGTGCTATTTGGACAGGAAATAACGTTACTGTGCTTGGTCTAATCGTGCGTACCTAACAGGCGACTCGCTATGAATCCAATGACCGGGTTATGATAATGGGAACGCTTTGGTCAGTTCCAATAGGAGCCGGTAACGCGCAGTATAAAAAGGCATGTCATAATATTAATGGCTACATTTTTTTCACATTGAGAATGAGAAATAATGTGAAGAATAGAGAGAGAAAAAAAGATACGAGTTAAATATTCTAAAAAGATCAACAGCAATGCCATTTCCAAAGAGCATGAACGTCGAGGCAATTTTTGTATAGATCGATGTTACTACCCTCCCCGAGCATCAAATGAATAATTAATAGGTATAACGAATAGACAGCTTTATCAATTATTGAAGTGATGTACTTGCACACAGGTTAGCCTATATTTCTCAACGTGTCTCGTGTCTGCAAATTATAATTTCATAGATCAAATTATAATTCGAGTCCCTGAGTGTCTGGCATGTCTGCACTGGGAGCACAAGGGACCGAGGACTGGGATAAAGTAAACGACGTCATTTCTTAGTTTACTCTTACTCTTTATACTCCTCTCTTAATTCGCCTTGAATACACCACAGAGTAGACTAGGCGCTATATAAATATCATTAATATTGATATTATTATTATTATTATTATTATCATTAATATTATTATTTTATTATTAGTATTATTAATAGTATTATTATAATTATTATTATTATTATCAATATCATTATTATTATCATCATTATCATTATGCAAGCTTTTACAATAGCTCCATGGTCGCAGTATTAAAATGACTTCCAACATGCTTATGCACTGAGGAGGTTGCACACCTGTTCAACGTTTCTCCACAGAAAAAGAGGGAACGAAATTTATTTCGAGTGTATCTAACTATTGTGAATATTTCAATGGAAAGCTATTACTTTATCCAAATCATTTGTCCCTTCTGTTATCAGTAATTCATGCTTGTCGAGCACTTTGCAGAAAAAACACTGGCCCGGGACAAGATAGACATTCAAGCATTTGCAATAGCTTCATGATCACAAACGAAAGCCCCAGGTGCGACCCCTGTTCAGCATTGTTCCACATAATAAGAAGGATGGAAATTTCTTCTGTGTCCATCTAGATAATTTGTTGATGCTTGAATGGAGGTTGTTTACTTTGTCCCAGGCCTTTGTCTTTTCTGCTCACAGTGTCTCGAGTGCAACACCAGACAATAAACACGCATTGAATGTTAAATGAGGATGGCGTGCACATATGTCTACTTTCCCTGAAAATGAATAATACTACAAATAATGCTTATAATAATAATACTTAATAATAATACTTATACTTATAATAATACTTTATAATATATAGCACAGAAACTATATGAATATAAAATGCAACAGCCACAATGTCTTAAGGTGTGTTAATAAAGCAGCATTTTCTCACAGCCACTGTGAGAGAAAGGGACAAAATAGTTTAACAAATTAAAACAAAACGTCGATACAATAATTCATTAAGTGCTGGTTGATGCATCAAATAGTTTCATGGAGATGAACAACATTACCTTCCCTGTTGATTCACTGAATAGGTGCGATACCCGTTTGACACTTTTGTGCAGAATAAAAGGGAAAACATTGTGTGACCACATTTTGTTTTTCTTTTTTTTTCCACAATAAATCACAAGAAAAAAAGATAAACGTATGAAGTATGGTATTAAAGAATTATTTGCAAAAGTTAACTGCTATTTGTTGACCAAAGAGTTGTTAATTTTAATGAAAAATTTTTAGGGAATATTTAATTTTTCTTGGGATTTCTTAGGTCCTGACTAATTAAATGTTTCAGATTTGGGCTTATTTTTCATAGGAAATAAAGTCAAACTAAAACAAAGAAAAAATACAATAATATATAAATTTCCTACCGACCGACCAAATTTATCCGAAATTGGACTCTTGGGCAACCCAATAATTCTTTTTTTTCTTGGCCTAACCTTGGCGATGCTGTTACTTGTATACAATATTCACTGAAATATACCGCCTTCCCCTTGTCAGTGAAAAGGGTAATCTTGAATTATGTCTCCTTCGCTATGATTTAAAATTTCGATATACTTGGAGGACTTAGTATCGTAAGAAAGCAAAAGACGGAAAATATGTATAGTTTGATCAGGGGTAACACGGCGTAGACCCATGAAATATGCATGCCGTGGCAATCTCCTCCGCATCGCGAAAGAAAGCTCGCTTCGTGAGAGAATTGAAAATGTCGACATATGTTATAGGACGTTCATGCTTGTTACACTTAACTCATGCATGAGGGAGGGAATTAAGGGGGAGTGTTGGCGAGGGAGAGAGGTATGAAGAGAAAAAATGGATGAAGTGAGAAAAATAGAACTGAAGATAAGTATAAAGATAATGGGTAAACAGAGGAAGAAGAAAAGGAAGAAAAGAGATTGGATGAGGAAGAGAGTAGGATATCAAAGAAAGAGGACATAATAGAGATAGAAAGTAAAGAAAGATAACAAAAGAAAGGAAGCGAGTGAAAGAGAGAGGGAGAGAAATAGACGTAGGGGTAGAGAAAGAGAGAAAGGGGAGAAAGGAAGGGAGAGGGATAGACAGAGAAGGAGAAAGATAGAGAGAGGGAAAGAGATATACATAGGGATATAGAGATAGGGGGAGAGAGAATATCTGCCCCCCCCCCATGGAAAAACGCAGTATCTGACATTTTTCATGATTTTCACTTTTTTGTGTTAAAGTAGTCAGTAAACAATTCTCTTTCATATGGTATATTCACTTTTTTGATTTTCTCACTGGAAACCCACTTTTTAGCAACTGCAAAACGCAGTATCTACACCAACCCCCGACATTCCCCATGGAAGATCGCAGTATCTGCAGACATCAATATTTCCCCAGGGAAAAACGCAGTATCTACATAGCTAGTCTTATTGTAAGTCTTCTATCTATCATAATGCTGATATTTTCAGCTTTATTCATCATTAAATCTATTTTATCTTAATAAAAATGCTTTTAATTAAAAACACAGTGGTTTCAAATTAAATTCATGAATCTAATCCATTTGTAAAACTTAATATATAGTAGTGCTGTAAAATATTTAAATGTAAATGACTGAATGAATTCTAACCCTAAAGTGCGCGGTCCCGTCTTGTGCATGGCGCTGCAAATGCCTTTCGTGCCTATGCTGTGCCATCGACCGGCCTCCCGGCCGTGCGCGTGCCGGGGGCGCGGCGCGGCAGACTCACATCTTCAGTAGATGATTACGGGCAGACCTTCAACAATGCTGTCGAGGGGTCAGCTACTTGTTTCTTTGGCCTGAAAAAAACATCCTAGAAACAATGATAGGCAAGTTATTTAAAAATTGTAGAACTGGCACGCAATCGGGGCACTAATCTCCGGGTTTGCCGGTATTTAATAATATTAAATAAACTCTAGACTTGACCGCCTCTGTGAATGTGATTATTCTTGTAACTGTGTCTATTTCTCTTGCAAAGTCAGCAAAGTGCATACAAAGTAAAAGGAAAACTCTCCCATCCGCTCTCACATGACTGTATTCATGATTATGAAGTGTTTTTGGATAATAAAATAAATTCATTTCAAATCAATTTAATTTATGAAATACAAAATACTACAAGCATTTCAAAATAAATTGATTAGTAAATAAGGTTTGTAAAATTGTTTTGAAATGAAGCATAGAAAATGTAGTAGTTGGGCTTAAATAGTCCAGCTAACATATTTAATCTCACCAAAAGATAAATACTTTATAATGATTTAAACATTAACAAAATATAAAACACACAATAAATAAATTGAGACAACTAAAACACGTAGTATCTACATTTAGGACATTTGGAGATGATAAACATTTCATGTTAGAAAGACCCATAGGATCGTGTACAAAATGCATTCTAAAATTATCAATAAAGGTGTTTCCCAATCTTTTTAGTAAACTGAATGAGTCACATGAAAAGGGATTGTTTACTGACTACTTTCATGCCGAAAATGTCAAAATCGTCCAAAATGTAGATACTGCGTTTTTCTAAGGGATGATGAAAATGATTATGGCGTCTGGTCATCTTTTGAGGATGATGCCAGAGA